>CM076577.1:306542551-306628860 GCA_034641835.2 Pinus albicaulis
CAACCAATATATTAGCTGCTATTCGCCCATAAATGCCCTTTAGAGTACAAAGGGCATGGACATGGGCATCGATCATGGGCAGTGGATAGTTTCCGAGGTCTGACAATGAACAGGGTCTGAGGACGAACAGGACACGGCAAAAAATCAATTCTGACAACGAACAGGAAACGACAGCGCGGCAAATTCCGTCAATTTGAAATTTGAAATTTGAATTTATCTACATTCACACAAACCATTGCAATGTATCTGCATTTTTTAACCCAAATTCATTCACTGCAAATATCGCAGGCAATGCATTGCAACCAGTCTGGTACAGCGTGTGTACATCTAGAACGCGAGCAGGACCGCAGGTTCGGCAGCTATGCTGGTGGGGGTTTTGCAAATTTGATGATAATCACGTTTATATTCTGCAGGAACAACAAATATTCTGGCTGGAGCGATCTACAGCTAAAATAGGCTACATGTTGTCTGCAAGAACATTATGGATTCCTTGGGGTAATGACCAACTGGTGGCTATACCCGATTGCGTGCCTAGCGAGTTCGAGAGATGGAGTAAGATCAAACAATTTTATCAGTCATTGGGTAACATGGAAAGCCCTGTAGAGGAACTCATCAATGATCTTCATCGGCAACCCAATGTAACGCCCGTGTCCTGCATCGTGGCCGACACTTACCTCGGATGGCCAGTGCCTCTAGCCAAAAAGCTCAGCCTACTATCCATTTCTTTCTGGAGGCAGAGTATCTCAATGTTTTCCATCCTTTCCCATTCCGAATCAGGTGATGATTTTCTTTCCGCAAGAAACTTTCCCTTACGAACCCTTATCCACTCGTCACTTCTGTTTTCTTCTGAATATTGTAATGATTTGTTCTTCCCGTTGCTGTGCAGTCCACTGTCAGGCAGGATTGGCAGTTCACGTTCCAGGTGGAATCTCCATAGAGTCCGCAGATCTTCCGTCGTTTTTGAAAGTAGATGTAGACCCTGCAAAAGCGAGACGTGTTGTTCGGTGTTTAGAAAAAGCCAGAGAAGCGGACTGGGTAGTAGCTAATTCCTTCGAAGCGTTAGAAGGCAATATAGTGGAGGCTTTGTCAGAGAAATTGCAGTTATACTGTGTTGGCCTTCGGCCTACCTCAATCATCACTCAGATTCTCGCGACTCCGTTGTGGGGACGAGCTCGCTGATAGAAATCGACTGCACAAAGTGGCTGGACGGCCAGATTCCTAAGTCGGTGATATACGTTTCGTTTGGTAGTTTAATCCCGGTGTCGACAAGCCAGGCAGCGGAAATAGCAATGGGTTTGAAGGAAAGCGGTTACTGTTTTATGTGGGTGCTCCGACATCCCGGTCCGGAGGCCACCGATGTCTCAACCATGCTGCCGGACGGCTTTCTGGACGAAACAAAAGAGCGAGGAGTGGTTGTTCCATGGTGCTCACAGCTGAGAGTGCTCTCTCATCCCTCCATGGCGGGTTTTTGAGCCACTGCGGGTGGAACTCCATTTTAGAGAGCATCTCGACGGGCATTCCCCTGCTGGGATTCCCTCTGCGGAATGACCAATACACCAACTGCAAATTCCTAGCCGATGAATGGAAGATTGGACTGAGATTGAAAAGCAACTATGATAATGAAAAAGTTATAGGGAGGGAAGAAAGAGCAGAAAAAGTAAGGAGATTGATGAAAGGGGAGGAGATAAGGAAGGCGGTGGAGAGCCTGAGAGATTTTGTACATATGGAAGTAAAGAAAGGAGGAACTTCCAACAAAAATCTGGAAATAGTTGCAAATGGGTTAAAAACCAAACTCAGGTGACGAAGATTATTGCTCATGTCAGATCTGAATATTGATTTTCTAATTTCGATCTCTAGGTGGACGGTTGATCGTATTATCTCTTTATAATTTGGTTTTGTTCAACGGCTAATCATATTATTTCTTTATAATCTGGTTTCGTCGAATTCTGCTGCAACTGTTTCAAGTTTCATGGTCGAGGCAGTCAACTGTCATCAGAAATTCTGCACTCATTGTTTCCCATAAATAATTGACTTGATATATCAATCGGTTTACCAAATGTTTGATTTATGGTCAGTCTATGTGCTCTTATTTTTTTTCTCTTTTTACATTGCAATATTTATGAATCTATTTGCTATTATTATTAATCACTCTACATCACGTGATATCACTTGCTACTATTATTAATCACCCTACATCACGTGATATTTATGAGATTAATTAATTATAACATTTATAAAATTATTGTGATATTTATTAATTAATTATAACATATATAAATTAATTTGTAATTATTTAAATTTAGTATGGTTAATTATTTGGATTTTACAAATTATAGAATTCAAACTTACTATTTCAAGAAAGTACAATTTCAACGAAGTTTTATCATTTTGGACAAAATGTACAGAAAAATATAATTAAGAAAGGTCAATTATATCTTGTTTTAAAAAAGTTGCAATAAAGTTGGATGTACTTTAAACATTAGATAAAGTCTCACAATTTTGGACAAAATGTATTGAAAAATATGATTAAGAAATGTCAAAAGTATCTTGCTTTAAAAAATTTGTAATAAAGTTGGATGTAGTCTAGACATTAGATACCATTTCAACAAAATCTCATAATTTTGGACAAAATGCAGAAAAATATGATTAAGAAAGGTAAAAAATATCTTGTTTTAAAAAATTTGCAATAAAGTTGGATGTAGTCTAAACATTAGATATTTTTACTATTTTAAACATCATATGTAATCTCCAAAAAATCGAGTCCATTTATTCACTCAAAAATACATTTTAAACAACTTCAAGATCTTACCAAAATAGTTCTATTTCTATTTTTTAAATCGTTTAAAACTATGTAAATCATTGATAATTCTAGCACTTTCTTGTTAGTTTGTGTTCTCACACACAAATATAAAAGATTTAGATAATCAGATGATAGATATTAGTCACAAAATATACATACAAATATATTTTGTGCGACAACTTGATTCAACTGTCATGGTCTTTTGGACACCAAGGTTTAAGGTAGGTCACCAAACAAATCAAGGTTTGACTAGGCTGACTCTAGCTTTAGGTTTTGCTGACATGTTCTGGTTTAGGTTGTCACTCAAACTCATCTAATATGAATTTGAAGCTTGAAGCTAGTGACTATTAATCCCCCCTTGTCAAATAAAATGTGAGTTATTACAAGATTGTTAAAACTTGAGAATGAACTATGAGGTATGATCAATATATTTTATTGGTTGTTGAAGACCATTTTGAAGAAGCGATCTATCTAAGGTGAATCTTTGCTCTTGTAGGAGTCTTACATGTCAAGCATCTCTCTGAATTATGACTATGTTTTTTGCAATTCTCACAAGGTTAAAGATAAAAATATTGATCGTTCACATGGCCAACCTAATCACAATGTTGGGATTTGAGAGTCTAAAGTTCCTGTGGAAGAGGAGCAAGTGAACATGAGTTGTCTTGAAGATATCCAACACACAAAAACTGAATTGATTTGAAGTAGTCCAAAATATAAAAAGACACTTTATTTTCATATCGAAGACCGATTCTCTTCTTCTTTTTAATGACTTCTTCCGGACGTTTGATGATGGGTTTGCGAAGTGCAAGTAGAACCCTTACATCTTCAGGTAAATTTTCCGCTAAAATGCAGATAAGAATATTTCTCAAAATCAAAGGGAAAATTATTTTGAACAAGAACCAGTACAAAACCTTGACTCTTTTGTTGTAAATCATCACATTGGAGTTGTGATTCGAGCTGAAAAAACTCAATCTTCTCCTCTGCATCTTTTAAACATGCTTGAATATTGGAAAAAAAATGAATTTCTGATTTTGACTGTACACCAACAAAAGATACTATTATTAAGTATTTAATATTACTAATAACTCATCAATTTGAGCTATTTTGTCCACAAATCAAAGTTAAAAAAAAGAGAGTCTCATCTTTAAGAAAAAAATGTACTTCAAAATTAGAGAGGAAGATGGTTTGTTGTCGAAAGTTCAAATCGAAGTAAGGCGACTAAAAATTAAGCAGCTCACCCTGCAACAACTTTTTTCCTCTTCTTGCTCCCCAAAATTTGTATGATGCAAAACTATTATATCATCGTGTTTCAACATAGTACAAAATTCTCTCAATGATCCACATGGTATCAATTTTCTATTGCCCCAAAGGGTTATACAATTCACCATTACAATATCCAAGTCCCTTGAAAAGCTCCAATGATCCATAATGACAACTCCAATTCCAACCCCAATTTTGTTAATAGTTTCCTCGAACTCCTTAAACTGACAATTTGTGTTTTGACATGTCTCCTCTTCTAATCAACTCCATTAGAACGTATCTCTAAAAAAGGAATTAAGTAATATTTTACTTGTTTGCTCGTGATCGAATTTTTTAGCAACACCAATTATATGCCTTTGAAACATTTTTTCCACCTGCATAGCCTCTGGCAAGAGTGATAGAAAGGAAGAGGAGGAAAAACAGAATTCACACAAAATAAACTTCTATTCATAAATCTTTCTCACATACACATTCATCGAGTTGTGACTCTTAGCTCTTTGGGCTTAATTTATTTCACACATTACAATGACCTAATCACGGGTATATAAGGACCACACTTACTAATTATGGAATCATGACAGACTCTAACTAGAGGTGCCTCAACTGTGACTAACTTGTTCATGAAAATTCACACTAAATTAGACTTTTCCAAATATATACTGAACTCAAACTAACTCACACTGACTCTCCATGCATTGAATGCATATAGGAGTAATTTACTATTTCTAACACCCCCTTAATTACAACCATATAACTCAACATAACTTAATCATGACTCAACATGACTCAACTATGCCTACTAGGCTTATAATAAAAATTGACTCAATCATTACTTAAACATGCCTAGTGGTCTAAGTCTCAGCTAAGCTTACAATGGCTCAAAACTTTTACAGTGTTGGATTTTATTTTTTGTTTCTTCCAAATTATATACCCTCGAAATTGGTTCATTCTTGTTGTAAACATCATACTTATTTTACTTGTTGTTGTTGCAATTTTTCTTTCACTTCTCTTGTATCTGTTTTGAGTTTTTCTTCTACAACATCTCTTTACTCTTGGTTTTTCTTTCTCATTTATTCCAAATTCTATACTCTCGAAACTATTTCATTGTCGCTTTCACTTTCTTGTTGTAAGCCCCATACTTCTACGCTTGCTTCTACTACAATTTTTCTTTGAATTCTCTTGTATTTATTTTGAAAAAAAATCTGAGCGTGTCTTCTACAACTTCTTCTTTAAAGATATTTTCACTCATGGACTATTGCCACAACTCTTCATCTTCAAATTGTGAACTTCACTCTACTTCTTGCCCTGCATAATCATCATCTTCTTTCTGCCATATTTCTTCATAGAAAAATCTAATCTCTTCTTGACTCCATTGTTGAAAGATTGTTTCAATGCTTTCTTCTTTGTATTTAGAAACTTCCATGTCCTTTCCAGCATCATTTTCTTCATCTTCTCTTTCAGCTGTAATTGTAACTGACCAGTTGTCCTGTTTACTTGTACACTCAAAATAAATGTTAAAAACATATTCATTATGCTCTTCAGTGAAAGCTTTCTCCTCTTCCTCTTCCTTCTCTTCCACTTATTTACAAACATCTGTTACTACAAGTGTGTTGTATTCCACTTGGATTCCAAACATAAGTGGGCTTCTCTCACCAAATAACAACATATCAATTAGATATTTTTGTCGTGTCATGTGAAACCACTCATAATCATTTAATTATTCTTCATCAAAGTCAATATCAACAATTTCAATTTCTAGATCCACCAAACCACTTGTTGCTCCATTGGTAGCTCTACTAATGTAATACTCATCTATTGCTATTTCACACACTAATTCCTGAGTAGTTCCAAATTCTGCTTCATAACTTGCTACTACAGTGGCAACTTCAATCTTCAATTATTCATCAAACACGGGACTTAAATATTTCCACGATTATTCCCTATTTCGAAAAATATACCACAAATGTCATTAACATAATGTTCATCCACTCTATGGTGGGATATATAAGCATGCATGTGTTCATTAACAATTTCAACTTCACCAAATTCATTAATTGTTGTTGAATTCTCCAATTCACATCTCACTTTGCAGTCATCATCCATATATGTCTTGTCACAGTGGAATTAACCATCATCTTCACCATCCATGTTACAATGGAGTTCTCGAGTATCTATAGGCTCATGCTCTGCTTCACATATAGAGGCTTCAACTTTTCTCTCTACAATCTATGTTGTGCCTTCTTCATCCATATGCATGTCTGCATATTGGGATTCACTTTAGTCTTCATGACCATCATCCATTTTCGAGTGGGATTCTCCAAGCTCTGTTGCTCTCCCAGTGTCTTTCTCACCTACTCTCAAATCTGCGGCTAGATTTTCTATTGATTCTTAAATAGGTTGTGACACAATTGGTTGTTGCATGTCACTTTCCTTTATACCAAATTATACTTCCAGGATCTTCCATGCTTTTTGGGAAGATGTAGCTTTTGCTACCTTGCACAAAAACTTCTCATCCAATTCTTATTTTTATAAAATCTAATACTAAAGCATCACATACTTCTTCATATGCGTTATTATATCGGTACTCAATTAACTCTTTACATTGAAGAAAAGTTTTCATTTTGACAACCCGAAAATCAAATTTTTACCAGTAAATTTTTGTAGTGTTACCATATCCATCTCGGTCCATGAATTATTGACTTGTTCTATTTGTTCTATTCCATGTGCTTGTCTTATAGATTCTTTGGTTGCAACACGTCTATGAGCTCCTCAAAATATTCAAGCTCTTCCTTTTGAATTCATTTCTGTTGCTTCAATCTTGCTTTGTGACCAATGATTGTTGTCTTTCTTTTATCTTCTTTTTGCTCTCCTTATCTCTCTCTGCTCTCCTTATTACATGAGATTTTTTTCCATATCGCTCTCGAAAAAAATTATTTTCAAAACACACCTTCGTAAAACATAATCTTCGCTATATTCGTACACAAAGAAATTTTTTCGAACCCAAAACACTATCATGCTTAATAAAGTAAAAAAAAATATAAACAAATAAACCTTTGCAACACATAAACTCTCTTTCTAATAAAACCCTTTTCCTTTTTTTTTTTTTAATTCTCTTTTAAAAATAAAATGAAAAATTCACTTAAAAAAATTCTCACAAAATATATCTTTATGATGAGAGAAATCCACCACAAAACTTTTAACAATAAACCTTTTCTCTTTTAGAAACCCCTAAAAATAAAACTTTAATATTCTCAATCAAAACTTTTATAAGACTCCCTTTTATTTTTCAAAACCCTTTTAAAACTTTATAACCTTGTTATAATAATAATAAAAAAACATACAGTGATGTGTGGTTTGACTGGAAAGTTTCTTTGGGTGAAACCTAAGAGACCGCAGTTCAAATCTCATGTCATAAGAACTGGTATTGGTGTTATA
Source organism: Pinus albicaulis (assembly GCA_034641835.2). Taxonomy (NCBI): domain Eukaryota; kingdom Viridiplantae; phylum Streptophyta; class Pinopsida; order Pinales; family Pinaceae; genus Pinus; species Pinus albicaulis. The sequence continues at coordinate 306,550,047 of CM076577.1, forward strand.
TTGGCGACCATGAGGATTGATCCTGTGTCTCGTCTAGGTTACTCTAAAAAAATAATAATTCACCGTGTGTAAAAAAAATAAAAAAAGAACTTCAAACTCTAATATATAGCAAACCTTAAAAATTAGCCTTTCAAAAAAAGGTAAACCTTCAACCTTGCCCGTGGCCTTTCTTCTTCATGACTATGGCTGCTTGGCTAATGGGCCTCTCACTATGGAGGGCTCGTGTTAGTAATGCACCTTGGACTTGGACTTGAACTCATCCTTGTCTTATATTGAACCATTCTTTCCTGATTCCCAACAACCAAACAAAAAAAAAATCAAACAAACAAACCACGTGCCTATAACTAGCCTAATATCTTAACTTTGAGCTTCAAAGACATAAAACCTTTGCTTATATAGAGAGATCCATCTCTGGACCCAGGAGGGCTAGATCCTAGGGTCTGGAAGTGGTTATGATGTTGTATCATCTTTTGGTATTGCCAACCTACCAAAACATGGGAACCCCAACATAATGGCGACTCCGCTGGGGAATAATCTGAGAGTCTATAACTGATAACTTTGTCTGTCTCCCATTGTCATCACCAACATAATGGCGAATCCGCTAGGGACGTTCTGAGTATTTCCATCTTACTACATTCTAAGAGCCTCAAAAACCCACAATCTCTGGTTAGGTTGGAAGTTAAACACTCCTATTCGCAAATCAACTTCTAAACCACTTGCTGTGTTTTCTCCCATACTCTTAGACAGAGCCTGGAAAGGGCCAGACAGCCTCCGGATCTCATCCTCTTTTAGAGGTGAAATATCTGGTAAATTCCCTCCCAGTCCATCTCTGGTTAGAGTTTGTGGTGTTTTAAGGATTTCCCTAAAAGGAACATTACAAAAACACTGTGGTGGATAGTGTACCCTCTTGAAACATCCTAAACCTTCCACCTGGAAACTCCATAGTTCCTAAATGATTAAAAAACTCCACTGGTGATCAGTAGGCCTACTGATTATCTTGGTTCACATAAGACTCCACTGGGAGACCAGAGCCCGTTACAACATCAGCTACAATAGAAGTAACGGGTAGGGTTAAGTTGCTTTGTTGGAAAACAACATTTTGGCTTCAAGAACCATTCACACAAGAGCTTATCCAAACCCTAACCCACCTGGAATAGTTGACAACCCTGAGAGCATCCTAAAGAGATCTCCTACACCTAAAAGATCAACTATTTCCAGCCACATCCATAGAGATAACTCTGCACCAAAAGACCTTACAGCTCTATCAGACACTCATCTTGACCTAGACTCTCAAAGCAGATTACCAAGAACTAGGTCACACAATGCTCTAGACCAGCCAGACCTTGAAATCCCTGGTTCACCACCTCAAAGTGGTAGACACATTAGGGACAGGGAGACCCCTCCATCTACACCTCCTGATATTCACTTCATTCAAAACTTGGGGCTCTGCCACCCTAAATAAGCTCAAAAGACTTCTGCTAGTCCTAATATCCCTGCCATCTACATCCCAGCTGCTCAAGCCAACCCTGCACCTCATCAAAACACCATCATGGTAGCCTGGTATGCACCTCTGGTTTTACCCCAGCCTCTAGTACCCTTACCCAATGATTATCAATCAAAGATCCCACATTTCACTGCGAAAGAGTCTACCACAACTCAACACCATGTAGATAGGATAAAAGAGTCTAACAAGCATTGATAATGTTCAATCAACCAATGTACGACCAGATAGTGCATTATTTGAAGATGATGAGATGAAACGTGTTAACTTATCAACTCATGAGAAATTGAGATCCATAATACCTACAAATTTGGAGCAAGCAAAGGCATTGAACAGTTTGGTAGAAAAAGCATGTCAAGATTACAATAGAATGTTTTTCAATAATATAAATCCATCAAAGATCACTACTAAAAGAAAACATAGTTTCTTGAGCCCAGTAAAAAAGAAAAGGCAATGTGGGCGCAAGTCAAAATCAGGGAAAGATAAACCACATTTTGAAAAGGTTGGACGAGTTCGTTCAAAAAAAGAAACATGGATGAGAAACTGGAGTTATCTTCTCAACACCAAAGAAGTGTGGGCCACATACCTGAGTTAGTGCAACATTCTATTATACAGAAAAATGGTATGGAAATTTGATGGCATGCATTTTTTTTATGTGAAATACGATATATTATCATTTTCGATGCATTTTCATAACTATATGAAACTTTTTATTGTTATAGTCGAGGGACCCACATCTCACAACGTTCCAGGTTGTCGAATTCAATTATTTGATGAGCATGTTGGTGAAAAAAACTATAGCAGTTTGAACACTGCTCCACTCATTAACATCCCACTTTCCTCCCCGAGGGTGCTTCCTCCTCTTGTACAACCAGTGGGGATTTATTGTCACCCACACCGACCACCTTTCTCCATCATAAATTCTCCCATGCCTATAATCACCTCCCCAAACTCTTCCCAATCCCCACCCCTACCATTTATTCATCCACCCTTCTCTTTGTTTCAATCATCCACCTTTGACATTCCAATTTCCCCCCCTAGGGTGATCCCTCGCCCTAGGGTGATTCCCACTATCGTACAACCGGTGGGGGTGTATCACCGCCCACACCCACTACCTTTTTCCGATTTCACTTCCACTATGCCTTTATCCATCACCCATGAACCATGTCTATATCCATCAACAACAGCTCCACCATCTGCCGAGGAAGGACAATCTTCTCCATTGCCTTAGATCTTCATGGTGAGAATGAGTAGTTGATCAAAATCTTATCATGAATTAATGGCAATTGATTCTATGCATTTTGGATTTTACAACTAATTAGTTATTTAATTTTTGCAGCAATATCAATTTTGAAATGCACTTGGGAGTGCGAAGTGCGACGAGGGTGACGTATAGACCCAATTTATAAATCAGTCATGATGTCATTTTTCCATTATTTCATTTATGGGCGTGACCTTTCATTATCTATGTTGGGAATACCATGGGCCATGGGCCCATTTTGTAAAAGAGAAAAATGTATAACTAGACTAATTTGGAATACAAGTACAAGAATGTGAACTTGTGTATATGACAATGCCTTCATTGACTTTTAAATTCATGATGTGGATTTAATGTTATATTCTATCAATGTTACATTACTGTTGATGAATGTAGTTAGAATGGATTTATTTTGTTTCATTTACAAATTATAAAGTTTGCAAGTTAAATTACTTAAATTTATATCTTATTCAATGTTGCATGCATGTAAAACCATATCATACCATGAAACTTTGCTTAGTTATAATAATAGATGTATCATCTACATGAAGAGAGCATATATATGGATTCAAATTTATTTTAATTTTGAATTTTATGAAATGGAAAACTAAAGTTTTAAAGTACAACATACATGCCTTCTAATAAAATCTGCAAAAATTGATAAAGTTTTGATCCTTTACCAGTTCAATACTAACATTTAAAGATGAAAACTTTATTGATAAGTGGTGTAGTATTATTTAAGTTTTTTTTTCGGTTTTATATATATTTTAACAATTCCTTTATTTATCTATAAATAGGGCACAAACAATATTTGTGGTATGAATACAAAGAAGTGTGTAAGATTTTTTTGAGATGTGGATTCACCTTAGTGTGGATGGGTTTTTTCCCACATATTTTCGAACAAGTAACTTTTACACCAAGAATTTCCTTAAAATAACACCCTATCACCATCTACTCTAAAAGTTAACTAAATTAAAACTTTAAAAAAAATTATTATTATCATTATTAATTATAAAAAAAATAATATATGACAAACATAATAATATATTTTTTGAATTTGTATTTTCGAGCAGGTAACTTTTACGCCATGAAGTGCCTTAACATAACACCCTGAGATCACCCTGAGCTCCTTTCCACCATTTGGGCCTTCAATTTTTTTCTAATATTTGTTGTTCTGTGAACATTTTGGGCAGTTTTTAATTACATACCATGTTTCATAGCATGCTCTACACTGGAATGAAACATTTTCATAGTCGAGCTTTTGGAGTCAAACATAATTTTGAATCGTCAAATTAATTTTGGTGGGAAAAAGCCTTGTTGAATTCCATCTCCAAACTTTCAAATAAAAAACCAAGTGCCCAATCATACCTAGCCTAAAATATTAAACAAAAAACAAAGTTAAATCTAAAAGAGACAACCCTCTCTGAAATTTAGGAAGGCTAGATTCTAAATTTCCAAAGAGGGTTTGTGGTTACCCCTAGTTTTCTTAAAACTGAAAAAATTCAAAGAGCCCACAATCTTTAGAAATTACTAGGGTGATAACATCCCCTAGAGTGAAGTTTTCCCTTGGCTGTGTACCTACATCTCGTGTCCTCTTCTATTTCTTGTTTGGCATTAGTCTTGATGATAAGGAAAAGATAAATCAAAAGAAAGAACAATAATAATGAAACATCACAAGATAATGTCATAATATGAGAAATCAATTAACTTGCCAACCTATTGTATTTCTCAACAAACAACTCTTTGGTGTCTATACATGCCTGCAAGCACATCATGGAGTTCTCAAAAACTCTTTGTTAAGGTCATTGATGTTTTTGCATCAATCTTAGACATATGATCAAAAATAGGTTCTTCAGATGAAATATCAAAACAACAATTGCATTGTAGTTTCCCTTACCATTAGCCTATTGTCTATCTTGTTGGTCATACATCCAATCCTTCTCTTTCAAGCAATTGTTCTCTTCTTAGAGTTAAGCATTAGTGACCTTGAAGCTTTCCAACCTCTTTCTATTTCCTTTACCCGTGCTGAGACATGGAATGTTCATGAAACTACTTCCAAAGAAATTCAACTATTCATAAATAAAAGGCTTATAATCCACTGGCTTCACCAACATAGATATTATGCCAAAAAAAAAAAAAAAATCAAATTTTCTTTTCTATTTCTTTTTAATGACTTTAAAGCATACAACATGCCAACTAATAAACCACTTTTGTCTTGAGTGTAACCTACAACGACTTGCCGGCAACACAATGACAATCCTCTCTTAAAAGGATTTATTAAATGAAGTGGAAAGGCACTATTACTAAATCACTTCACAAAGTTATTTTATATTTTATTTTTATAGAAATCCTTCAACCAAAACCATTGATAATTAACTTTATGGATAAAGAAACACCACAACCTCAAATTAAAACCATCCAAAAGATTTATTAAATGAAGGGACAAGACACTATTACTAAATCACTTCACAAAGTTATTTTATATTTTATTTTTAAAGAAATCCATCAACCAAAACCATTGATAATTAACTTTATGGATAAAGAAACACCACAACCTCAAATGAAAAGATAACCTTGTATGAAAACTATGTAGCTAAATCCATGTGGTTAAATCACTTTATAATGTTATGAATCTCATGGCTTATGTTCATTGAAGAGATTTTTATATTTTATATTTTATTTTTATAATTAAAGTTAATTGGAAATATTATTTTACATTAGAAATATTATATATATATATATATATATATATATATATATATATATAATTTAATTAAAATTTAAAAAAAAATATCTATATAAAATAATGAAAAATAAATAAAATGTTTAAATATATGCTTTTCAAAGAGCATGGGATAAACCAGTGGTCTTTATATTCTGCGTTGGCAAATTCCATCCGAGAGCATGATTTAATTTCCATTCTCATTATATATTTTCATTTAATTTTACTTAAAATTTAAATATATATATACAATTTAAATATTAAAATTTTATCATTTTATTCTTTTTATATTAAAATTTAATTTCAATAATAATAAAATGAAAAATAAATAAAATATTTAAATATATCCTTCCCATTGGGTTATTATTATGTTATTTTTATAGGGTTATTTTTATTTTTTATTTTTATTTTATTTTGACCAAGTTAAAATATTTAAATTCCATTATATTAATTTTTTTATTTAATTTTATTTTTATAATTTAATTTAATTTTTAATTTTATCTAATTTGACTCACTGAAAATGTTAAATATTACATTATAACATTATTACCATATTCCACTAGAAAGCATCTCTCAACACAAATATACATTATAAATAAAATAAAATATTATATTAATCCTCAAATTAATCTAATTTTAAAATTTAAAATAAAAATAAAATTTATTTAATTAAAATGTAATTAAAAATAAGTATAAAGTCAATTGTGTAGAAAAATATTATATTAATAATTAAATTAATAAAATATTAAAATATTAGATATAAATAAAAATAAAATTTACTCAATTAAAAAAATTATTACAAAAATTATTGTCAACTTTACTCACATTATATATTACGAAGAAAATGTTGTTGCAATCATCAAATGAATAAAAACTTCACTTTAAAAAAAAAGTAGGGATAACAAGTTAGAAGAACCATTAACAAACAATTGCCATATCCTTAAAATACCTTCTATATAAAGTTGTGTAATGTTTTTGTGAAAAAAAATCACCAATCAAAAAAATCATAGACACAAATTAGTGTTTATTTAAATTCTAATTGTGTAAATTTTAATGATGAAATATTTACACATAACACGAATATTTAATTATAAAATTATGTTACATTTTTGTGAATATTACATTTTTCATTGAAAGTTTTAATAGTTAGATTGAAAATTCAGATATTAATTTGTTTTAGAAAATTAACTTGATTTTTTTGGTTTTTTATTTGTTTTTTTTTTAAATCATAATCTTTGTTTTTCTAAAATGAGTTTTTGATTAAATATATAGATTTAATCCTTAAACTTTTTCTAATTTTTCTAAATTATAAAGAATTTACAACTTAAAAAAAATTAAAATTCCAACCAATCCTATTAAATTCTAAACAAATTAAACCCAAAAATAAATTGAAAACTCCTCTAAAACCTAACTCCGGATTTAAATTTTTAAAAAATAGATTTTTAAATATTTTAATTTATTATTTTTTAAAATATATCATGAAATTATTATTATTTTTCTAAAATATGTTATCATAATTATTATTATTTACAAAAATTAAGAAAAAATCAACCTAAGTAATTCTCAATAAAACATCATATTACACTAAGATTTTGAATCCGGAGGGAAAAGTTGTCATTCAAATATTAAAATATTTCTCAAATGTTACCAAGTACTTTCTTAAAAAAAATGCTTTTAATATCCTCATATGATATTCTAGGTTATAAAAAATAACCTTTAAGACCATCATACGCTATTTATACACAACTTTATCATAATCATTCCTTCAAATGTTATATTTAACTTTAAGTATGAATCCATATTATGCTCTCTTTATTAAATGTTATATTTAACTTTAAGAATCAGACATGTTTAAATGTTATGTTTATATTTTGTTTTTTTATTTATTTTACAGACATATCTAAAGTAGTCACACTAGTAACTTTGGTGAAGGGCATGATTTAATATGTTGAACATAAAATAGGGGGTAATTATTTTTTTTTTTATATTGGCGGTATAAAAAATGGAGCTTACAATTAATGAAAAAATATAAAGGGATATAAAAAATGTAAATGAAAATATGGATACCTACAATATCTAATGAAAGTAGGGGTTTTTAAAATTGTGAAGGTTTATTGAGCTCGGATTGGTATGGGATTAAATAATGTCATTTTTGTAGGAATTTTCCAATATCTAGTCAAATTAAGGGTATTGTTTAGTATATCTCAAAAAAATGTGACATGTCATAGGTTCATTGAATGAAGCCCATGCACTGGAACTCAAAAATATTTTTAGAACGTTTTTAAAGAGAAACCAAAATTGCGGGTAAATATAAAACAACTAAAATAACCTATGATCTTAGAAGGGAAAACTATGGACCTTGTCATGGAGCAAGGTCTGACACTACATCATCTCAAGTAATGATGACAACATGAAGAAATTTTATGGAAATAGAAGTCTAGAGTACAATGGCTAAGTGTAGGTGAACATAACACTATTTTTTTCATAATTCCATGTTGAAATGATTAATTAATAACATGAATTTCTCTTTGTTAGGGTTTGATCATATTGAAAATTCCTTGCCTCAAAGATAGAGGCATAATTGATCAACTATAATACGACATTTTTTTCGAAAACCTCTTTCTAGTAAAAAGTACATATAAGTTAGATACTCACAAGTATACCTAGACTTATATCGGTATACCTAGACTTATATCTAAAGAGAAGTATATAGCTCAGATGAAACTCATATGTTTTCAAGAAGTAGAAATGGTAATCATGATCTTTCCATAATAATAAAGCATTAGGACCTAATGGTTCCACCTCGCATTTCTTTCAAGCATGTTGGTTCTTTCTTGGTTAGGGGATATGTGGGGTAGTGGAATAATTTATGCAAACACAGTCGATATGGAAAAGTCTTAAATAAACTTTAATTATATTGGTTCCTAAACATGGTCACTCGAAGGATACCGATGAATTTTAACTTATAACTTTATGTAATGTTATCTAGAAGCCATCTCTACGATTACGCTCAAATGTTTGAAACCTTTATGATCTATCATTATTTCACCAGAACAGATGGGCTTTGTGGAAGTAAGGTAGATCACAAATGGTATTTTTACAACCCGTGAAGTTATTCATTCCCTTAAATCTATGAAGAAAACGGGTATGTTGATTAAATTAGACCTAGCAATGAGGAGCATGTGAGAAGACCAAGAGAAAGATGTCATTTCTCCAAGGAGAGTTGTCAAGCGTTGGAGGTGTTGCATAAAGTGAAGGGTAGAGAGTGGTGGGAAGAGAAAATGATAGGATTATGGATCTATGAAATCATAGGTGTTGGTTCATGCATTGTTCTTGCATGCATTCGCTTCATTGTATTTAAAATGATTATTTTGTTACACCATATGTTGATAAATTCATATTTCCATTCTCACATACAATGTTTTAAGAGTCTTTGGACTATTAACGCAGTCATAAAGGTCATGTAAATTTCTTCACCTATTATAAGATAAAATATTTATGTGAAGTATTCAGTAATATCATAGGGAGAGGCAAAAAATAAAGAGGTACTCGCTAGAAATAGCGGGGGGAAATGGAAGGAAACATATACCCTGTTTTTTTGTGAAAGGATGTATGTCTCTCTTAAGCATGACACTTATCTGTATCTCATTTTAGGTTTGGGACATCCTCACTTTGTTACTTGCCTTCCCGGCTTTGGGAAATTCGTTTTCCTCTCATTTAATTATGTATTGTCAACATGACGTATGATCCTATTTGGAGTCAAACTATACCTAATTCCATAGTCGTGTTGCCGATATGTTCAAGAGAAGTCCCCAACTACCAATTCAAACCACTTATTCTCTATTTGACTTTCTCTGCTTCAATCATGAATCACCCTTACCAAATTTTGAAAATCATGTTTCATGTCCATGATGTGGGAAACATTATGGCCCTCCTTTGATGGATCACTTCATGTTGACTCCAACTCATTATCCAAGAAGATGATATAGAAACACCCTTTCAGTACCTTAGAGCTTTCATGCCTCAATGGAAGGTTCTTCACATTCGACGATAGGTTCACATCATTGGCCTTTGATCGAATGATTCTGCAAGTGTTCGACTTCAACTTCATTGTTCACACTTGTGGATTGTGTTGTTGTACCTTGAGAGCCATCATCATCGTTGGTGGTTTCTGTCGTGCTTGTTAACAATTCACATCATTGACCGGTAATCAGGTAGTTTCTACCATTTTTTACTTCAACTTGTTTATCGACATGGTGAGATTTGTACTTTGGTTGTATCGAGACAAAGATGAAGACCCTGGGTTTCGTTTTCTTTGTGGATTTATTAATTATTCATGATTTTACACATGATCCTTTCTAGTCAAATGGCTACGCCCATGTCATGGATTCATGTAGTCATATATTCATTATCATTTCGAGTCGGATGGTTCCGTCCATGTTGTGCATCCATGTATTGTTAGATTCCTACTTAGAGATGTATTGTTAGGCATAATTATATTACATATGTCATATATATCATATCATGTTTGATTTGCAAGTCTCCTAATGGTGGTTCTCTAAATTCATTTCCTTTACTTGTAAAGAACTTAAGTCATCACTTCTCATTCTGATTTCATGCTTTAGGTGGAATATTCTATATAATATTTTGTTACACTCCACTTTGTGTTGTCATGCCACTAGTGTCAAAAAATATTCTCTCCATCAATCATGCCTAAAACATCCCTAAAGAAGTGAGAGAAGACTTGATTTAAAAATATTCTGAAAAGCTTTTCAAAAACATTGCTTTATAAGCTGAGTGTTTTTTACATTGTTGATGACTCGCGCTTGTCACCTTTTCCACCAAATTGTGTGTACAACTTGCAGTGCAACTTTTGTCAGGAAAATCCGTGATGGTCCTCTTCAGGAAGTTTTCCCAAAAATGGAAGAGAAGCTTCCCTTACTAGAAGCCTTGAGAAAAAATATGTGTTTTCAGGTTATTGATGATAGGAGCAAGAACTCCAATTCACGGCCATGGATCCTCTTTCCATAAATATTTTCCTTAATATGTGGAAATGCTCCTACTTTTTATGGATCCTAAACTCCCTCTCCTTCCCTATAAATGAAACTCCTACCATCCACTCATGGCTGATGGTCGGTTTCCATCCTATAAGTTGAACATGCCCAATTTATTCCCATTTGTGAAGGAGGATTTTGTTTTAAGAGTTATCGCTAGGACTTGGAGTCTCACCTGAAGGAGGCTTCCAACATCAAGGATTTTGGTTATATTGCTTCCTTCTGATTATATTAATAATACACTATGTGTTTATTTTCCATAAATGTCTCTATTATTGTATGTTTATTGTAGTGCTCCTTGATATGCTACATAGCTTATACTAGATATTGTTATGCTTTGTATCCATTTATTGTCTCCACTTGTTCTTCCTTGCAGGAATTTGTCTTCATCGACAGAGAGGAGATCGTGAGCATGGAAGTGAAAGAAGCAAGGTTGACACCACAAGAAGGCATTATCAGAAAGAAGTAGGACATCTATGCTCCTTCATGTTTTTCGAGAGTAATTTAAGAAAAGTTTCATGTATTTGTCTCGTTTGTTGCTAGATCCTCTCATTAGGACTAGAGGATTTGTTTTTGTCTGCGGAAAGGATTGTTGCACAACATGTGGCTGTGCAATTGAACACAACTCTAAGTTATTTCATAATTCCATGTTGCAATGATGAAATAATACCATGATTTTCTCTATGTTGGGGTTTGATGGTATTGAAAAGTCATTCACTCAAAGATAGAGGCAGAATTGATCAATTATAATACGACTATTTTATTTGAAACCTCTTTTGAGAAAAAAACACATATAATTCAGATACTCATAGGTATACCTAGACTTATATATAAAGAGAAGATTATGGCTCAAATGAAAGGCATAAGTTTTCAAGAAGTGGAAATGGTAATCATGAGATTTCCGAAAAATAAAGTGTCAGAACTTGATGGTTCCAACTCATATTTCTATCAAGCATGTTAGTGATTTCTTGGTCAAGGGATATGTGGGGTAGTGTAAGAATCTAAACAAACAAAATCAATATAGAGAGGTATGAATGCAACTTTCAATACATTGCTGCCTGAATTTGGTCTCTCGAAGGATTCTAATGACTTTCAACTTATAGCTTTATGTAATGTTATCTACAAGCCTTCTCTACAGTTACGATCAAACACCTAAATCCTTTACGATCTATCCTTATTTCACAAAAATAGATGGGCTTCATGGAAGTAAGTTAGATCATGGATGTTATTCTTACAACCCATGAAGCTATTCATTCCCTTAAATCTATGAAGAAACTAGGTATGTTGATTAAATTAGACCTAGCAATGATTAAGCATGTGAGAAGCCAAAGATTAAGGTGTCATTGCTCCAAGGAGAGTTGTTAGGCATTGTGGGGTTGCATAAAGTGAAGGGAATAGAGTTTTTGGAAGAGAAAATGATAGGCTTATGGATCTACAAAATCACAAGTGTTCGTTCAAGAATTGTTCTTACATGCATTCTCTTCATTGTATTTCAAATAGTTGTTGCGTTGCACCATATATTGCATAAATTCATATTTTCATTCTCATATATAATGTTTTAAGCGTCTTTGGACTATACAAGTAGTGATAAAGAGCATGTGCATTTCTTCGCCTATAAAGAGATAGAATATTTATTTCAAGGATTCAATAATCTCATAAGGAGATGCTCCAATAGTTAGATTTAAAAATGTATCTTATCAGATGGAACAGTGGTTGCAGTCAAAAGATTCAAACACATGGTTGGGATTATTCCAACATAGAAAGATCAGTCACACCATCAGAATTTGATAAAACTGATCAGATATTGTAAAAATAAAAATTACAAGATGCCAGTTTTATAGTTTTCTTTGAATGGCACACACTATGAGAAATTTCACAGTGGAGAAAAACTTTCCTAGAGGCAAAAGAAAATGAGGATTATAGTTGGAACTACTTGTGACTTATTTTTTGAAAAGTGAAATTTCAAAAAATCAGAAGTATTTAAAATAAAATTTATTCTTATTAAAACAATATAATATTAAATATTTTTTAATATTAATATAAAAATACTCCATAATTGAAATTTATGTGATTTAAAATGGTTTGAGTTTATTCATTTACAATTAACATTTAAAATGTCTAGGAACTTAGAATATTTATATATATTGATATTGGTTTATAATTTAACAAAAACATTATTTCACCTTGACAAACTTAACTCGAACTACACGTGCAACTATTTTGAATTCTAACATAATTTAAAAACTCGTTAGCCTTTTCATCTTTTACTTTCAAGTATTTATTGACTCTGATAGGTTGTCCTGAATATAAGTTTTGATTTACACTTTAGACATAGATTAAAAATGACGATTGTGAATATTCTAAATTTTGTATCTGAAAAACTACACCACAAAAACCTCCAATCTAATAAAAAAAAGTGTTCGAACACTTAATATTTTATCGTGTGGTACTGATTTCGACCATATTTATATCCTATCATATTAGGTCATATCAGCTTAAAATTATTATTGTTATTATTTAGCATGAGCTTTAATAAAAGCATAGCATACTTTATCTAGAAAGCGATGTTTCCTTCCACTGATCGTAACTTGAAGGTTCATTCAAAGTTAAAAGCCCGTTTTGAAATATCCACAGATTTACGAATCCTGTCTCTGCACGTTACGTTTATTATTTTCAATATTTTTAATGGTAAATTGATCAAGAGATATGGAATTTTTGGATTTCTGCATTTTTCAAAAGGATAATCATGACTTCGTATTATATGTTCAAATTTTTAGAGGCATCACTCATAAGCTTTTTGTGCAGAAAGATACAAGTAATAAAAAAAAAGCTTATTTTGATGTTAAAATCGATTTACAGAAATCCCATGGGTATTATCTTAATATCTAAAAAATTACGAATCGTGGTTCTGGCCATGTGATGACTAAATATTGGAGTGTCGTTTCCAGGCAACGTTTTAGCCCGGACTCCGGCAAAGATTTTTAAAAAATCCGGCAAAGATTTCATCAGAATCATGTTTACAGTTGTTAAACTTAAGTATTTTGAGTGCCCTAAGGGGTTTTGGTAGTGCTGAATCCATTTCCAATCTCAAAAATGGATTTCAAACATTGCAAGTACCTGATTTCTTGAATTTAAGTTGCCCGGATTCCGGCAAAAAACTGCCGTCCGGGCTAAAACGTTGCCTGGGTAGACTACTCCCTAAATATTTTCGTTTCTGTATGCCGCCGTTTGTATGCCTGCTGTATGCCGCCGATTTAACATCTGAACGACTCAATAATTAATGCCCGAACGAATTCATGGAGCTACACGAAACCTGTCAAGTCGTATTCCATTTCCAATCCGCCATCCGCGATGGCTCGCATGACTATGCTCCATGGCCATGGCATTGCATTGGTACAATCGGGAGCATTAATGGGTCAATAGCAGCTAAAATAAGGCTCGCCCATGGAAAGCCAGAGACAAAAGGAGAATCGGGAGACCGAAAAATTGCTGAAGGGGTCGCCGGATGTGTCAAATCACCTCCCGTTTGTCCCAGCTTTAGCTTCTACCACTGAAATCTCACTCACCGCCATCCAGAACCGTTACTATTCAATTTACGCACATTCTCCACGTGCCCAGTGACCGTGGCCGTAACTTTTCCTCTGGCGTTGATTGGATGGGCAGGTGGAGAAGAGCCGAAGAGAGCGAAAGCATTCGCTCGATCGAACAATCGTTGCCTGTGTGTGATTCAATGAAGTGTGATTCAATGAAGGAAGTGAAAACCTTGGCAGCAAGGAAAAGATTGGATTGTGATTATCGCTGCTAAAAACTGTATTACAGTTTGGACGGCTCAGGGTGAGCATCGTGTGATGAGGGGGGTGCTTTGGGCGGGTACCCTGATATATTTGGAGTTTTGGCTTCTATGTCGATGGGTTTTTTAATGAAAAATCATCAGGATGAAGTTACTCTCCCATAGTATAGGGCTATCTCGTCTAATTGTTTTTGTATTCTGTCTGTCGTGTCGTTTAATATGCAAAACGTAGAGGAAAATACTTCTCCGTTCAAGAACTTCACCAGGGTGATTAACCTTCTTGGAATTCTGCATTCATTTTGGTCTGTCTCTTGGCAAAGGTGGTGGGATTTCGTGGTAATCTCCAGGCCTTGTAAAGATATCGGTTTCAAAGCTTGTCATCATTGGTGGCGCTGCAACAGGTGTGTGTGCTGTTGCTGCGACTGTTGAGTCTCTGAGCCCGCTGGTTTTCTGTCTTCGAGCTAGTTTACTTCGGCCTTCCCGGAGTCTGGTTCCGGTAGGGTTCGGGCTGCCGGATTTTTTAAATTTTTTCCGACCATCGTTCTTTCTGTCCGTGGCGGCGTGGTACGTCGGAGTGGTTGGTACGCTGTGATAGGATTATATAACTGCTCCTTTAATTGCTGTGTGTTAATTTTCTATATTAGCTGGACCCGTTGAGGATGGCGAATCTTATTTCGGCTGCTATCTACTCATTAATGCGGTGGCAGATACACTGCTCACCGTTAGATTTAAACAATTTTAAATCTAACGGTGGGCAGTATCTGCGACCTCATTTTAAATCTAACGGTGAGCAATGTATCTGCCACCGCATTAATGGGCCAATAGCAGCCGAAATATTGGTTGCCGAATAGTAACGCCCTCGCTCTCGTCAACGGATTCGCTACAAGTATAGGAGGATATAATTGACTCATTCTCAAGCCGTAGTCTTCAAGATGTTTTTAAATATATATTTTATACTCTACAGACGATGGCGTTTTGCCTTATGTCCTTTGTGTATGTTGCCAAATTTTGGGCTTCTTTGGATTATAAATAGTTGACACATGCTGAGTCGTTGCTTTGCAATGGTTGTGATGGGTCAACGTTTGCAAACCCTTTGAGCTTATATAAGCTAAAAAAAAAAAAAAATGTTTCCATAGACCAAGAGTAGCAAAATGTTCTTTGACTTTGGTGTGGATTTTACAATCATGTTTTTTCTCATTAAAAAATCAATTTTCATTTATATATTTTGAATAGACTTTTTAAAGTAGAGATATTTTTATTTTAAAATTATATTTATATAGTGATGTCAATTCATTAGAATATATTTTTCTAGATAAGTTGAGAGTAGGAATGATATTGTTGGATATTTTTTTTTTATAATTACACAATAGGAAGGGATTTTAATTATAAGTGTTATTAAATTCAATTTTTATTATGATTTATTGGAACTTGAAATGCATGGTTGATTTTTTAATGAAAAGAGTTTATTGATGTAATTTTTCTAAGATAAATACTAAATTATAGTACAAATGTCTTTGAGTAGGGAATTTATTATAGTTTAGAAGTTTATGATGAGATGTGACCGTTCATGTAATTCATGGAGATACAGGGTAATTTGTAGTAGAACTCTATTTAGATATTGCATGTACTTAGTTCAAGACAAAAATGGATGGTAGTTTATTTCATCTAGACAAAAAAATAGTTCTAGACAGAAGAAACCAATTAACAATTTCAATAGTTCATTAATTCTAAAATTTTAAATTTATTTTAACGCAATTTTTGTATTATGATTAAATTTCAAAAAGGAGTAAGAAATTCTTAATAAATCTTTCATATTATTTTTTATTTCAATAATGAAAAATAAAGATAATGATATATATCATACAAATGTTGAATTATAAATCATGCAAAGGATACACATGTAATTTGTGAGACTATTGATGTACATGGGAAGTACTAAATTTATGTAAATTATGTAGAAAATTCAATTTTGGGAATTAATAAAATATTAGGGTAATTATGTAACCTTGTTATTAGGATATTCCCAAAATCTACGGCATTCTTTTGTAGTCTTGATATATTCCATTTACTTGTTATTAGGATATTCCCAAAATCTACCTCATTCTTCTGTAGTCTTGATATATTCCATTTTATTGTAAGAATATTTCGTTATCCCATTTTATTATGAACAACCAAATCCCATTTTATTATAAGAACATCTCATTTAATTATAGGTATTTCTTGTGAATTGTGTATTTCAATTAGCAATCTTTGAGTTATTCTATTATCATATTGTCATTTTTATGAACAATGCAATCTCATTTTATTATAAAAAATTATTGTGAAATTTGTACTTCAATTAGCAATCTTTAAATTATAATTATAATTAAATATAGAACTATATATATATATATATATGTGTGTGTGTGTGTGTGTGTGTGTGTGTGTGTGTGGTGCATTTATTCTATTGCAATCATAAACATCATAATTGCGCATTTTAATCCTTATTATAGCAAAAAATAGTAACATGAAATTCCATTAAAGACATCAATTGTTTGACAATGTCTAGCTGATGTGTCTCATTTACTATACTATTTGTGATGATATTTCATAATGTTTTTATTTATTTGAGGATTCTTAATCGAGTTAGGGCATTTTTTGTTTTATTTGAGAAAAACAATAAGTTCTTTCAATCACAATATGATATACCATTGATACCACAATCATATCTTTCGCATCAAAAATATCCAAGACAATAAATTAGAAGCTCATAAAGATATTGAGAAAAAATTGATAACCTTTTTATCACTCCCTCTTCCGGAGGGATCATTTCCTAAACATTTATTAATTCACTTTGTATTTTGATGTATTTCAATTAGGGTTATTATGGTAACTAAAATAAACTTTATATGTATTTATCTTGCTTGTTTGTATTTACAGAGAGTAATATGTACAAATAATTCTATGCAATTTCCAACTAAACATTTCATAGTAATTTATTTTTTCTTTATCAAATGTAAATCATAATTGATTTTACTATATTGATATAGAGGCAGTAAACAAATCACAATTCTTCAAATTGATGCTTGACTCTATCCTTCAAATTTGATACTTCAGCCATATTGAAACCCCTTCTACTTTACATTCTAATATAAATGATACTCACTAATATCTTTTTTCATATTGATGATCATGTAATGGAATAGTTATATGCACAATAATGCAATTAATGAATATGAAAATACATATACAATTAAAATATGTCAAAACCATCAATAAAGTAGAAGCTTGAAAATAACCCATGCTAAAAAATGCACACTATGGAAAGAACGAAAAATATATCACTACCTACATCTTCCATTGATACATGAGTATCCCCATGCCCAAAAGGGATGGGAGTAATTTCCTCTAGTATAGTTGGAAACAACAGTGTCACATCTTCATACCAGGGTCATACAACAAGTTTAGCATCAAACCCCACAAAGAGAGCTCTTTAGGACACTCAAGTGATTTGGATCTTGGTACCAAGTTCTATGGACGGTCACCTAAGAGGCAAATGAACCAATTGACCTACACAATCATGCCCTATTCTACTAACTACTTATGAAGTACTGGTACTCTATTTACATCAAGAAACAAAAAGAGGAGTATGAAGAGTACCTCAATATTTTTTATCTATTAAACATTGATATATAACAAAAGAAATTGAGATAACTATATGTATCTCAAATTATTTTTTATCTCAGTCAATGCTTAATAGATATGATATAAATATAGGTGTGCCCTAATCATAATTAAAATTAAGGTACTTTTCATATTGAATATTATATTACTTATATGCAATTATCAGTCTAGTAAGCATCTATAAGGATTAAAAAAATAAATGGAGATGCAAATTCTTATGCGTAAAATACCCCAAATTTAAATGGATCTACATTGGTGTGTCTATTTTCTATATGAGAAAAAATTCACAAATTTACCCCATCTTCCTTATAATATCATAATTTCTAGTGATAAAAGGTCTAAGAGTTTCTTTGCAAACGTTGCATTACAGTAGGGTCATATTAAATAATTGAGATTGAAATTTCATGTGAAATATATTTTATAAATTTATTATAATGTTGAAGCAATAAGATTGAGTAGAATATTATACCATTAAATATACAATATGATTTTATATATTAGTTTCTCAGATTTTCTAAATGTTTAAGATTATTAGTGCATTTTTGTTTGAACAATAATTATATATAGTGATACTTAATTTTAATTAAATGTAAATACTTAAATTTAATTAAATGTGTAGAAAATATACACAATAATGTAGATCCTTTTAAATTAGAAGTATTCTAAGTATAAGAATTTGCATCTCTATTTATTTATTTTTATCTTTCTTTATGCTTACTAGATTGAGAATTGCATATAAGTAATATAATATGGAATATGAAAAGCACCTCGATTGT
Organism: Pinus albicaulis; assembly: GCA_034641835.2. Taxonomy (NCBI): domain Eukaryota; kingdom Viridiplantae; phylum Streptophyta; class Pinopsida; order Pinales; family Pinaceae; genus Pinus; species Pinus albicaulis. Next base: position 306,568,811 of record CM076577.1, read on the forward strand.
AATTATGATCAAGGTACACCTCTATTTATATCGGATCTATTAAGCATTGAGTGAGATTAAAAGGAAATTGAGATACATATAGCTATCTCATTTATTTTATATCTATCAATGGTTAATACATAAAAATTATTGAGGTACTTTTCATATTGCACCTTTGTTTGCTAATGTAACTCAGTCGATTAGCAATACTTCATATGCAATTAGTAATATAGGGCATGATTGTGTAGTTCAATTAGTTCACTTGCCTCTTGGGTGACAATCCATAGAACTTGTTGCCCTACATCGTACCAAGATCCAAATCACTTGAGTGTCCTAAGGAGCTCGCTTTGTGGGGCTTGATGCTAAACTTGTAGTTTGGCCCTTGTGTGAAGATGCTATATTGTTATTTCCATCCATACTAGAGTACACTACTCCAATCCCTTTTGGGCATGGGGATGCTCATGTGTCAATGGAAAATGTAGGTAGTAATATCTATGTCATTCTTTCCACAACGAGCATTTTTTAGCATTGATTATTTTCAATTCTTATACTCTAATGATGGTTTTTACAACTTTTAATTGTATGTTTTCATATTCATTGATTGCATTATTGTGCATATCAAAATTACATGATCATTAATAGGAAAGAAATATTAGTGAGTATTATTTATATTAGAATCAACATAGTTGTGAGGTATGCTTCCAACAAAGTAGAAGGGGTTTCACTAGGGATAAAGTATCAATTTTGAAAGGTAGAGTCAAACATAAATTTGAAGAATTATGATTTGTTTAATACTTCTATATTAATATAGTAGAACAAATTATGATTTTCATTTGAAAAACACAAGAAAAAAATTACTATGAAATGTTTAGTTGGAAATTGAAAACCTTTTTATTCATATTTCTCTATGTTATGCAAATACAAACAAGCCAGCAATATATATATTATGATTTTCTTTTACATTTTTTAACGTTGATTAGTCATAGACTCTAGGAACTTATATATTAAATTATAAGCAATGTTGAAATGATTTAACAAATTATTTCAAAGTTGATCTCACAATTGTAAATTCAATCTCAGACTTGTTAACCAAATGGAAAAAAGGATGCCCCTAGGATAGAAAGAGAAAAACCATAACTAAAAGGGTATGGGACACCCTCCCATTTGTTCTACTCTGGAGTATCTGGCTGGCAAGGAGCAAAATTATCTTCCAAGATAAACAACCCAGCCCAAGAATCTCTCAAAGACATGGGGTCTCACCCTAGAGACGATTTTATCCAAAAGCAACAGTCATCTAAAATTCACCGATCTTCCAACTGAAGAACGAATATTTCTGAGCGGATACTTGACAATTTTGGGTTCAACGCAACCCCAAGCAAGCAGCCTTCCCATACAGAGCACTAAAAGATAAGGCTCAATGAGAAAGAATTCATTGAATGGTTGAAAGAACGAAATCGTCCTGCACTTTTCTTTGATGGCGCATCAAAGGCCAACCCTAACGTCGCTGGTGCAAGCGGTCTCATAATCGATGAGCGCAGAAATACTATTTCTTCCTTTGAGTGGGGACTCGGTTCACTCTCCAACAATAAAGCTGAAGTATATGCACTGTTGAAAGGACTACAACAGGTAAAACACCTCAATCTTTCAAATGATATAATCTTCGAAGATTTAGCCATCATTATCAGCGTGATGATAAATGCAAATCAAATCTCCAATATCGATCTCTACAGACTTGTCAATAGATTCTGTATCATGGTAAAGGATTTGAAGGACCTCTCCTTCTACCATATCATCTGCATAAACAACAAGCAAGCAGATACTCTGGCTAATAAAGCCTATAGAAGGCCAACAGGCCAATTTTTCGGTCAATATGGTGTTTCCTTCTCGCCTCTGCCATGATCCTCACTCTGCTTTCAAATATTTCTCACAAGATCTTCTGCAAGATTATGTCTGAAAAGATCAGAACCTATTACCTCTACAACAACGCCCTCCCCATGATCTTATCCCCTCATATTCTCTGCCATGTCTCACCTCCCAAATCCATCATCTCTATTTATCCTCACCTCCTCATTGTATTTTCACTGCATCTCTCTCCCAGCAAGCCTTCCCCTTTGTCACAGATTATTTTCCAGACCTTTTCTCCTCCTGAGTGGCAGTGCAATCCTCTTTTCCTTCTGCCCATTTGCCTCAAACTCCCCTTCTGCTTCAGTTTCAATTCTCAACTCTCCATTCTTTCCCTCTTAGATCGCCCACCTTCTCCCTGGACTATGCGAGCTCTAGCTCAACACAGTGGCAACACAATGAGAAATGAAAACTACTTTCACTATGCAAACTTACAGTCTGAAATGGTGTTGACCCGTGGCCAGTTGAATATTATGGAGGATAAACAGAAATTTGACAATGGATTCTTGCAGGAACGTGCTCAATCTCTTCATAATCAACTGCTGGAAACTTCAAATCAGTGCTCTCACCTTAAAGAGTCGCTTCAAATCTTGAAATACATGTTGGAGAAATGCTCTGCTCCTAGCTCCAGCTCTAACAATGTAAGCATGTAAGAAATGCTGGTCAAGATGAAAACATTGATGCCTCAACTTCTCGACCTATCAGCGTCGACTAATCCTCATTCCACCTCCTTTATTATTGCTTATGTTTTTTAAAGTAGCTCTTTTGCTTTCTTAGTTTGTTAGAATCTATCTAGGTTCATTAATGCAGCATAGTATGAACAGTCGACACTTCGGAGACACGGAATTTTGTCTATGCCCTCCTCCTACTTTGTCCTCTGAATCTTCAAATTGTAACAAGGAATCTTCTCCTTTTATTTTTCGAATATAATATAGCAACCAACTTTGTAAAAAAATAAAATGAAAAGTTACAAGAGTAGATGCATGAAGTATTCATGAAAGTCCTGAGGGGACCCAAGAGCGTGACACGCGCAAAGTAGCAAAGCTACCAAGAAATAAAAAACTAAAATTACACATTGCTAGATAAATTGGGCTTATATTTTTTTCCTTTTTTCTCTTGGACCTTTTACCATCACGCGGGAGAAGGAGCAATCGTAATAATTTCCAACTCATTATTGATGGTAGAGTTTGGGGCTTCTTTATCTGAGTCTGAACTCTCGGATATGTGAGAACACTTTGTTCCCCCAAGGACTTGATTATTATTCTTCCCCTCCAAATGGTTTTCAAGGATCGAATCAGATGTAACAGTATTTGTCTTCTCTTCATGTTCTTTATGTTCTTCCTCCTTTTCTTCTCCCTTCTCTTGTGTACCTTGTTGATTTCCTACTTCTAAATGTTGTTGGGGTTCATCCATTTCTTCATCCTCATCATTTGAACATGGAGGGTCTGGAAATTTCCATCCTTTTTTGCTTTTTGGTCTCTTGTTCGTTCTTTTCTTAGATTGTATGCAGGTGTTTTGCAAGTGCCTTGTTTGATGGCACACCATGTGCCATCTAAAAGATGTACTTTCAAAATCTAATGTTTGTGTCCACTTAAGGTATTTTTGTATTAGGTGAATACAGTCCAGCAAGTCTTTGCTTAAATCCATCTCCATGCGTATACGAGAAAAAGTGCAAATCCATATGTCCATTCTCTCTCTGTCCATCTTTAAGAACATTCCTAAAGAGTTCCCAATGTTTTCTAAGACCTAATGGTGCCAAAAAGGGAGCAGAAGGTTATGTAACCTTACCCAAACCATCATTTTTGTGACCACCATTGAATTTTCATCAAAACCAAGGAACCATGGGGTTACGAAGAGGCCCGCGCTTCCCTAGAACCATGGTCCATCATTTATGACATAACTGTAATATTTTTTGTTATTACACTGAACCACGAAGAAAACTTTCGCGCACAAATAAATATCACAATCTCTGGTCCAATTTAGGCAGATCCATTCATTTAGATCTTCATATTTTGACCAATATCCATTAAATCAACAAATAATATCCTTTGCTTGCAAAGTATTGAAAATTTTGTTTACTTATGGTAATTCTATGGCCAAATCTATATTTTTTTCATATTTTCTGCAATATACGGACCTAGTAATGACATATTTGGTATTTGTTTGTCCTGTGTGACAACTTTCCCTCTTAATGCATCTTTGAAAGAAAGTTGGCCCTTATCTGTCGATGAAGATCTAACTAATATGTTTGATCATGGTGCACCGCCTTGTAGTCTTAAAGTATATCCTTCTGCAATTGCAACAAATAATCTCCAAGTTACATATTTTATATATTTAAAGAATCTCATTCTTTCCAAAAGGTTAAAGTTTTTAATAATTGTTTTCCTTTTTTAATTAATATAATTTTTTATTTTCTTTGTAATCAAAATAGCCCACACTCACCACCCTTAAACCTAAAATAGTTATTATAATAATACGGAAGTTAAAATAAAATAATATTATTATATTTAATGTAAAATTGTATAATAATTATAATAAATCATAATAATTATTGTATTAATAATTTAATTTAAATTTATACTAGCAATTGCACCTAATGTTGCAAAGGAAACGCCGGAAGGAAGAAGCTAGAAAGAAATCAATTGTAATTAATTTGATGTTAAACAGAGAAATTAAGATATTGATTTTCAAAAATAGATATAAAGGAATTAGGATACAAATAGCCAAAACAACAAAAACTGATGATGTTTAAAAGAATGTTGGAGGGATAGAAACTATAGAAAAACCAAAATAAAATCTTCTACAAGAGAGAATGGAATTGATGTAGTTGTGGGTCAAATATAAGAGAATATCTAACATATATAAGAATGCAAAGGGCCCAAAAATGACAAAATATAGTTGTCAGAGGTGGACAGTAAGGATGCCTCTGTAAATGGTATCTATGTAAACTTACCATTAATGATAGTTGGCCCTGCATTGGAAAAATATTCTAACACTCCCCCTTGAGTGAAATGTAAGAGTAAATAAAGAAGACAAAATGGGTCTCCAAAGTCAAATTCTCATCACAAATGAGAAAAACCTGTAGGAAAAAGCTCCTCCCTGAAAGAGAGAAAGCAACATAAAAAAAAATGAAGGTAGGAAGACTTAACATGACCCCCAAGCACAACTTCTTTTACCCCGAGCATTAATTGTAACTGAAGAAAATTAGGTGATTCCACAGGTTTAGTGCAGATGTTTACAAGTTGTTGTTCAATAGTTAAATACTCCAAGTTGTGAATACCATCTTTCTTATTCTTCTTGGCTCTGTCCTGCAAATTGCAATGGTAGCAACCCTCATTCATGTTTGGTTCAATTTTGTTGGCAACGGAAACATATAATCAGAAGCTAAAGCCTGTGATGTGTCCTCCTGACTGTAGCCTCCTCATCTCCCACTATCCATCTGCCTTTTAATGTACCACTACTTATTCAGCTTACAAGATACAGATAACCAAAACAGCAACAAACAATGATGTTTAAAAGCACATTGCAGGGATAGAAACTATAGAAAAACCAAAAGAAAATATTCTAGCTGTGGGTCAAAGGGGGAAAGAACAGAAATACTTTGTGCGGAGTGACCTACGTGAGGGATTATGGCCTTTATGCATGTTAAGGAAAATATTGGACAACATGATGAAGTCTGCAAGGATAGAGATGGAATGAAGAAAAGAGAAACATTGTCAAATAGTGTTATGAATATGGTGCATAAAATTTGGTTTCCCCAAAGGCCAATATAACTAATTTAAAATGAATTTGTTTGGTCACTGTTGAATTTTGATAACACGAAATAATGCTCATCTTTTGGATAAACCAGAAGAATTTGATATCTCTCCTCTTATTAATAGTATTGATATTTATGATTACACATGGAAAAGGAACGTGGATCAGAGTGAACATGTATCAATGGGTTAAGGGTTTTCCTAAAAATCCATTTGAAAGAGATGGGAGAGTTTTGGAGATGGAGGGGACAACAGAACTATATTAGGCCACAACCATAAGTAACAGTGGTCAAAAAATAACAACAAAAGAACAATTTTGCATCGGATTTCAGAAGGAAATCTAATAATTTATTTATTAAATGAGAGTTTCAGAGATCCAAGTCATCTTGCACCCTAGCATTGGCAGCAAGGATTTTATACTTTGTTCTTATTCTTCTTGGCTCTGTCCTGCAAATTGCAATGGCAACAACCCTCATTCGTGTTTGGTTGAATTCTGTTGGCAACAGAAACATATACTCAGAAGCTAAAGCCTGTGATGTGTCCTCCTGACTGTAGCCTCCTCATCTCCCACTATCCATCTGCCTTTTAATGTACCACTACTTATTCAGCTTACAAGATACAGATAACCAAAACAACAACAAACAATGATGTTTAAAAGAACATTGCAGGGATAGAAACTATAGAAAAACCAAAAGAAAATGTTCTAGTTGTGGATCAAAGGGGGAAAGAAAAGAAATACTCTGTGAGGCAGAGTGACCTACGTGAGGGATTATGGCCTTTATGCATGTTAAGGAAAATATTGGAGAACATGATGAAGTCTGCAAGGATAGAGCTGGAATGAAGAAAAGGGAAACATTGTCAAATAGTGTTATGAATATGGTGCATAAAATTTGGTTTCCCCAAAGGCCAATATAACTAATTTAAAATGAATTTGTGCAACATATACATATGCACAAATTTCCCTCTGTTTTGCAGGTAATTTTATCTGAAATTATATACATATGTTTATGTACTGTATTTATTGTGGCTTAAAATATCGATAATCATGTGTGTCTATATATATTGAATATATATATTATATATATGACAATATGCATTTTATGATAAAAATTGTAATAGTTTATAGTGAAAATGCATGGTTATGGGGCATAGGTATTTTATTTTACCCCTAATAATACATAAATTTCAAAGGAGAATCTGATGCATTAGTCTAGTGATTTTATGCAGGAATATACACAAGCTTCTTGCAATGGGTTTCTAATTTTTCTATTATTTTATCAATTTTACCTTTCTTTTGATCTGGGTATTGTTGTTGAAATTCTGTTATGTTAGATTTTTATTTTTTGGTTTGTTTTCTGTCTAGGAGTATCGTGAATTTCTGAGTGTTTTGAGTTCATTTGTAGGACTAGTTGGACATACCTATATAGATTTTAAGGGATTACTTGCAATATAGACTATTACGAGGGCATGGGTTTTATTCTCATGCAGAAAACTCTGGAAATTGTTCATAGTTTGAGTTTATTTTTCTAGCAAAAAGCTGGTTGAATTTTGAGATTGAGCTCAGTTTTAGTCATTACAATCTTCTTTTCAAAGCAGAATGTATTCAGCATTTTTTTTGAGGAAGGTGTTGACAATGGGTCGGTTTTTTGCAGATTGTGAAGGAGTTGAAGGAGCTTGGCAGGATTGTAATCCCTGTTACAGCCATGAACTGTGTGGTTTATGTACGTGTGATGGTGTCGGTTCTATGCTTGGGAAGATTGGGAAGTCCAGAATTATCAGGAGGTGCACTTTCAATAGGTTTTACCAACATCACGGGCTACTCAGTTCTCTTTGGTTTGGCTTCAGGAATGGATCCTATTTGCAGCCAAGCATTTGGTTCTAAGAATTGGGATCTCATAGGCCTTTCTCTGCAAAGGACCATACTGATTCTTCTTACAGCTTGTGTGCCCATAGGCATCTTATGGCTCAATTCGGAAAACATCATGTTGTGGATGGGCCAAGATGCCGCCATCACAGTAGTTGCAAGCACATACTGCCTATTTTCTCTCCCCGATCTTCTTACAAACAGTCTCCTGCAGCCTCTTCGTGTCTACTTTCGATCACAAGGCATTACCACGCCTATGATGTGGTGCTCTGCTCTAAAAGTAGTTCTGCATATACCTCTAAATATCATCCTAGTCTTTGTTTTTAAATTTGGTGTGCCAGGGGTTGCAATTGCTGCAGTTCTAACGAATCTCAACATGGTGTTCCTCTTGGTTGGGTACCTCTACTTCTCCAAAGTATACAAGAGGAGTTGGACTGGTTGGTCTGCTAATTCTTTCATAGAATGGTGGCCTCTCCTAAGCCTAGCCCTTCCAAGTTGCTTTGCAATATGCCTTGAATGGTGGTGGTATGAGATCTTGACTTTTTTCACTGGTTATCTCCCCAATCCAGAGGTTTCAGTGGCAACTGCAGCAATCCTCACCCAAACAACAAGCCTGATGTACACTGTCCCTCTAGCTCTTAGCTCCTCTGTTTCGACTCGTGTTGGTAACGAGCTCAGTGCCTGTAAGCCTGTCAAGGCCAAGCTTGCTACCCTTGTAGCCCTTGGTTGTGCAGTAGTGATAGCTCTGATCAGTGTAACATGGACTAGCTTCGTAAGAGACAAATGGGGAAAGCTCTTCACAAATGATGAGACTGTTTTAGCCTTAACTGCTGCAGCTATGCCTATCATAGGTCTATGCGAATTAGGAAACTGTCCCCAAACAACAGGTTGCGGTGTCCTAAGGGGCAGTGCTAGACCTGCTATCAACGCCAGAAATAATCTTGGGTCATTTTACTTTTTAGGCACTCCTGTGGCTCTAGCCCTGGCCTTTTGGTTGAAGATCGGCTTCGGGGGTTTATGGTACGGTCTATTGGTGGCTCAGTTTGCTTGTGCATTTTCAATCCTATTTGTTGTTTTGAGGACTGATTAGCAGTATGAGGCAACGAAGGCCATGAAGCTAACAGGGGGGCAGATCAGTGGCCAGTTGTAGATGGGCTGTGGAAATCACCATAACAAAGAGGATGATGATGAAACGCAAGGCCTTCTACCAACGCCTTCTATCAAAGACCAGTTGCAGATGAGCTGTGGCAATCATCATAAAAAAGAGGATGGTGATGAAGAGCAAGGCCTTCTACCAAAATGAAGAACGGATTAAAGTTTACCAAATGCTTTTGAACACATCTCAACCCATTGCACAGTTTTCTAATTTGTATAGGATAATGTCAATCAGACACTATGCGGTGGGTACATTTTCAATCTTTAGTATTTTACTATAATGATGGTGTTTTCAACATGGAAGTCGGAGTTGTAGCCCAACTGGTGAAGGATGACAGTTTTCTTTCACAAGCCTCAGAATCTCTCATTCTGATGATGTGGAGGAGATAGCCTGAGAATCTCTCATTCTGTCATGATGAGGAGGAGAATGACAGTGATGCTGCTGCTCTGCTTTGGGCTTAAAGTCCCTGAGAATCTGCGAATCTTATCAGCAGAATGAATGATATCATTACTTTTTTTATCAGTCCAAAAGCAACATACCCCTTTAGTATTTTTCAAAAAAGAGTTTTGAGGACCACACTCAGAAAGTGGAAGTAGTTTTCACTGAGGGATGCCATGTGTTTCATGGCGTGTCCAAGTGCAATGTTCAATCAAATGATTATGAGGCGCATAATAGATTAATACTGATGTCTTTTCTTTTCCTTTTTTGTTCTCTGAGTTGAGAGGCATTTAATTTATCTACTGACGTGCCCCTGCAATTTTGAATTACAATCCTTACAACGAATGAGGGACCAATTATATAGATGGACTGTTTACACAGTTGAGGGATATGTATACACACAGCTGAGCCTTCAATGGTTTTGGATTCTGACCCTCTGCCTTTCTACTGAGCTTCAGAGCAAAGTCATGAATACTAGAGAGGGCTTATGATTGATAGTATCAAAATTGCTTAGGAATGTCCTTGTGGGTGTTCAGAAATGACCTCTCAGTAAAGTCTTCTGATCCCCCATCATCTCTGTTGTTTCAGACTTTTATAATTTCCGTACTAATAGGAGCAAGTGCAAATTCTAACTTGGGTATGTTTGTAACAAATGGAGTGATAATATATGTTGCACAAACAACTTTTTCTTGTATATGAAATTTCATAAAAGGGATGATGGTCTTTATGCATGTTAAGGAAAATATTGGACAACATGATGAAGTCTACAAGGATAGAGCTGGAATGAAGAAAAGAGAAACGTTGTCAAATAGTGTTATGAATATGGTGCATAAAAATCGATTTCCCCAAAGGCCCAATAACAAATTTAAAATGAATTAGTTTGGTCACTGTCGAATTTTGATAATGGAAAACAATGCTCGTCTTTTGGATACGCCAGAAGAATTTTATATCTCTCCTCTTATTAATAGTGTTGATCTTTATGATTATACATGGAAAAAGAATGTGGATCACAGTGAACATGTATCAATGGGTTAAGGGTTTTCCTAAAAATCCAATTGAAAGAGATGGGAGAATTCTGGAGATGGAGGGGACAGCACAACCATATTATGCTACAGCCATAAGTAACAGTGGTCAAACAATAACAACAAAAGAACAATTTTGCATCATAGGCTTTCATAAGGAAATCTAATAATTTATTTATTAAATGAGAGTTTCACAGTGCAAGTCATCTTGCACCCTAGAATTGGCAGCAATGATATTATACTCTGTTCTTATCTTCTTGGCTTTGTCCTGCAAATTGCAATGGCAACAGAGCTCATTCCTGTTTGGTCGAATTATGTTGGCAAACGAAACATATACTCATAAGCTAAAACCTGTGTTGTGTCCTCCTGACTGCAGCCTCCTCATCTCCCACTATCCATCTACCTTTTAATATACCACTACTTATTCAGCTTACAAGATATAGATAGTCAAAACAGCAACAACCGATGATGTTTAAAAGAACATTGTAGGGATAGAAACTACAGAAAAACCAAAAGAAAATCTTGTAGGTGTGGGTGAAAGGGGGAAAGAACAGAAATACTCTGTGAGGCAGAGTGACCTAGGTGACAAATGTTTGCATACAAAAACTAACAAAGGACATTTCGGTTTTAGCTAATCTTCTGGGTCTTTCTTTATTAAATTAAGATGCTTGTTTTCTCAACTCTCGATTATATGCTTGTTGGCTGTGATAATGGGTCTTTCTTTCTTTATTAAGTTATGATGCTTGTTTTCTCAACTCTCGATTATATGCTTGTTGGCTGTGACAATGGGTCTTTCTTTCTTTATTAAGTTATGATGCCTGTTTTCTCAACTCTCGATTATATGCTTGCTAGCTATGACAAATCTTCTGGTATGCCATTCTTTTTATCGGGTATAAAATGCTTTGACCTATTTTTAGGATATGTCATGACGTCAGGAAATGAATTTGTATTTTGTCCCTTTTGTTCTGATATATCAGGAAATGAGTCTGCCACTTTAAAATTTTCGCATGCCAGGGTATCAAATGCTTCCTACTGTTTTATCCAAACCTGAATGACTCTCTCCACATCGAAAATTTTGAGTGATCATCTGTACAAATGGAAAGATCTATAATTCACTTTTAAAATAATTTATGGTCATATATACAAGATCATACTATAATGCACTATTAAAAGAATTTATGGTCATACATACCTAGAAAGCTTACCATGGCTCATTGATATATGAAACTTTATTAGGGTAAGAGATGTATATGATGAAAGGGATGTATATCCTGCATATTCTTATTCTCCTACATAGATTTACATATACACAGCGGATCAAATATAATAGTATATACACTACTCAAAGAATAGTGAATGTCTTCAATGAACTATATCAGCTATTTCTGGTCACTTTACAGTCTGGTTTCTTCTGTGTCATTATGTAAAAGCAAGAGTCATTTGGAGAGGAATAAGGCATATACATCCCGCAGCTGTCGATTAAGGTATCCATGAAAAAGAATTCGTTCAAGCAGAATGGGATTGTTTCAATTATCATCAATTAAAGGGCTCTTTCAATTCAAGAGATACATTATTGAAATTCATTTCTAATGTAAAGCTCCGCTGACCATTCAAATGTAGAAGCCCTCTCGCAGATTCAACTCTACAAAACAATACCAGAGCATTTAGGACAGTATGCAGTCACTCCCCTAAAATAAAAGAATCGAACATGACCCTATGCTGGAAAGGATTTCATGCGAACCGATGCTTCTAGTGCATTACTCTCAAACCAGACAGCATATTTAAAGTACTTTCCACAAATAACATCATAACATTCAAAGGGATTCATAGATAACCCTAAAACAACAAAAAAACGCTAAATCTGGCAAGCCATTGTAATCAGCTAAGTCCAAGATTATCAAACAAAATGTATAACTCAAATCATATTCAGTAGAAAGGGCCGTGAAGAGATCCCTTTATTTCCTAAATGAATAAACAATGAAGGAAGAAAACCTTGTAGCAGATGCTAAATACTCTGGCACTCGTCCAGAAAAGAATAACCTCCACAAAACCTAGAACTAAATTTCGTATACATATCAGAGATATATATAAGGGGCATCCCTCCCTGATCATAAAAAATGGACCAAAGAGCAACCGCAAGAGATCTCAGTAGAATCGAGAGGCCAAGAAGGGGATGAATGAGGCCATGAGAGCGACGATTAAAGAGGGAAGGAAGGCCATGGAAGCAGCACCTGCCTCCATTGTTGGAGGAGCTGCTGCCGTTACCTCTGTTGCTGCTGCTGCTACCCCCGCTCTCACTATTATCATCACAATGGCCAAGAGAACCGTAGATGCGCAGTTGCCTGCCCCTGCCATTCTTGCTCACGCTCACAAAGGGCTAAGAAACAAACCCCTGTTATCAACACATAGACAGCACAAAAACCCTACGCCTCTTTGAAATCCGAGAATGTCCAGGTCGCCCACCTATTATCAACACAAAAACCCTACGCCTCTTTGAAATCCGAGAATGTCCAGGTTCATAACTGCATTGTAAACTAACTTTTGGATCAAGGGTTGAAAATGTTTGAATCGTCTAACATATAATCTAAAGGTTTCACATTATGACACGATGCACATCAGGAAAGTTGTTTTCAAATAATAACGCCTTACGGCGTAAATATAAAATTAAATGATTAAATTTATTAAAACTACACATTTTAATCTAATTAATAAAATTGGAAGGAATTTGTATATAATATTTATACTTATAAAATAAAATTAACAATTTTTAAATGAATACATTATTTTTATCCAAATTTATTTCAACCTAAATTTAGAAAATTTGAAAATATTCCAGTTGGTTGTAATTTCGACCCAACGACATCGTAATATATATATATATATATTACTATATATTACTATATATATATATATATATATATATATATATATATATATATATATATATATATATATTACTATATATTACTATATATAAAATTTTGAATTATATGATATTAAAAACTAATAAAAATAAATTTTGAAAAGAATTATGGTTTTTGGGTCATATTGACAATTTATGGTACTGATTCATGGTATTGTAACACAACTTATTCACAAGTTAATAATATATATGGTAAAATGGGGGTAAATATTCATGGTAAGAATATTTTTTTAAAGTTTGGTGAGACTACATTTTCACCATGTCTAATATATCACAATCATGTTTATTCTACTAACTACTTTAAAAGTATTGTTACTATTTACATTAGCAAACAAAAGGAGGAGTATGAAAAGTATCTCAATATTTTTTATCTATTAAACATTGATAGATAACAAAAAGAAATTGAGATAACTATATGTCTCTCAAATTATTTTTTATCTTAGTTGATGCTAAATATAGGTGTACCTTAACCATAATTACAATTGAGATACTTTTCATATTCAATATTATATTACTTATATGCAATTATCAATCTAGTAAGTATCTATAAGGATTAAAAAATAAATGGAGATGCAAATTCTTATACATAGAATACCTCAAATTTAAATGGATCTACATTGGTGTGTATATTTTATATGTGAGAAAATTTTACAAATTTACCCCATCTTCTTTATAATATCATAATTGCTAGTGATAAAAGGTCTAAGAGTTTCTTTGCAAATGTTGTATTATAGTAGAGTCATATTAAAGAATTGAGATTGAAATTTCATGTTAAACATATTTTATAAATGTATTATAATGTTGAAGCAATAAGATTGAGTAGGATATTATACTATTATATATACAATATGATTTTATGTATTAGTTTCTCATATTTTTTAAATATTTAAGATTATTAGTGCATTTTCGTTTTAACAATATTTATATATATATATATATATATATATAGTAATACTTAATTTTAATTAAATATGTAGAAAATATACACATTAGTCTAGATCCAATTAAATTTGAAGTATTCTAAGCATGAGAATTTGCATTTCTATTTATTTTTTTATCATTTTTTATGCTTATTAGATTGAGAATTGCATATAAGTAATAGAATATGGAATATGAAAAGTACTTTGATTGTAATTATGATCAAGGTACACCTCTATTTATATCAGATCTATTAAGCATTGATTGAATGGTTAATACATAAAAAATATTGAGGTATTTTTCATATTGTGCCTTTGTTTGCTAATGTAACTTAATCGAGTAGCAATACTTCATATGCAATTAGCAATATAGGGCATGATTGTGTACGTCAACTAGTTCACTTGCCTCATGGGTGACAATCCATAGAACTTGGTGCCCTACAAGGTACCAAGATCCAAATCACTTGAGCGTCCTAAGGAGCTCGCTTTGTAGGGCTTGATGATAAACTTGTAGTTTGACCCTTGTGTGAAGATGCTATATTGTTATTTGCATCCATACTAGAGGAAGCCACTCCCATCCCTTTTGGGCATGGGGATACTCATGTGTCAATGGAAAATGTAGGTAGTAATATATTTGTCATTCTTTCCACGACGTGCATTTTTTAGCATTGGTTCTTTTGAATTCTTATACTCTAATGATGGTTTTTACAACTTTTAATTGTATATTTTCATATTCATTGTTTGCATTATTGTGCATACTAGTATTTCATCACATGATCATTAATAGGAAAGAAATATGAGTGAGTATTATTTATATTAGAATTAACATAATTGTGAGGTAGGCTTCCAATAAAGTAGAAGGGGTTTCACTAGGGATAAAGTATCAAATTTGAAGGGTAGAGTCAAACATAATTTTGAAGAATTATGATTTGTTTAATGCTTCTATATTAATATAGTAAAACAAATTATGAATTTCATTTGAAAAAGAAAAAAATAATTACTATGAAATGTTTAGTTGGAAATTGCATCTAACTTTTTATTCATATTTCTCTATGTTATACAAATACAAACAAGCAAGCAATAGATAATTTATTATTATTATTATTATTATTATTATTATTATTATTATATATATATATATATATATATATATATATATATATATATATATGCTACAATCAGATATAATAAAGCATTTAAAAAAGCATTTTTTTTACAACGTTTGCTTTGTCTCTATGTTAATATAGTAAAATAAATTATGATTTGCTTTTACATTTTTTTAACGTTGATTAGTTATAGACTCTAGGAACTTATGGACTCGACGTTATGAATTTATGAAATTATGAACACTTTGTTAGACATCTAACTAGTATTCTAACTAGTCGACACCTATCTAGGAACTTATGGACTCGGCGTTGTGGACTTATGAAATTATGAACTCTTTGTTAGACATATAACTAGTATTCTAACTAGTTGACACCTAACTAGTTGACGTTGCGGCTACTACTCTTGGTTGTAGTGGTGGTAACTCCCTTCCACTTTGCGACAACTCCTCTCTTCTACTTTGCAACAAATTTGTTGTTCAAACTAAGGTGCAACTACTCAATAGTAGCAACTCTATTATACTTTGTGGCAACCCCTCTGTAGTTTGTTTTAGCATTGTTGCTAAAACATAGTATTGTATATTAAAACTAGCAATTACACCACATGTTGCAAAGGAAACGTCATAAGGTTGTGGTATAGGAAAGAATAACGTATAAGAAAGAAGAGGTAGTAGGTCTCGATTCCAATGGAGGATAGGAAAGAATAACATACAAGAAAGAAGAGGTAGTAGGAACTTTCTTGGCTCCAACTGATCCTCCAGAATAAGGGGTGGTGAATTATGTTTACTGGACCTCAAATCAAAATATACATTTTAGGTAATTGATGTGGAACAACTTCTTTGTTATTAATTACATGTAAGATGTGTTTTTTCATAATGGATGAGACATTTTGGCCAAAGTACTCAAGACCTCTATATGACGAAATATGCATGCTTATTTTTTTTTCTACGTGAAGGATGCACTTGGTTTTTATGACCAGGTTGGGCATACTTCACCCTTCCATGAAATTATTTTATTCTATCACATTCTCAATGTTGAATTCCTCTGATACTTCTCCTAGAGCTTTGACTCTGCTCTACAACTAGAATTATTTAATGGAATAAAAACTTATCACTATGAAATGTTGTACTTCATAAGAGACTACTAAGAAGCTTAAGTATGGTAAATCCACCTTCACATGTCATTTGAACATAAAGCATAGATTTTATCTTAATCGTCAATTTTATGGATAAGAGACATTTAGGCCCTTTTAACCCTTGGGGATGATTAATTAATCTCAGTTCGTATAATTTATATTAATAAATTATCTACAATCATATTTCCATAATTCCTCTTTCAACGACTAATATTCCACTTCTTTGGAACTTTTCACCTCAGTCAGAATAAAAAATATCATGAAGACTCAAAAGTAAGAGGAAAAAATTAGCTCATAATCAGGGAATCTAGCGACTTCTTTAAGGATCATAATTCAAGACTTTAGTGCCTTTTAAAAATAATTTATTTTCCCATAAAATAAAAAGCAACAATCAAATTTTGTAGTGATAAGAATGGGAACAAATTTTAAATGTAATAACTCCCTTCCCTAGTGATAGTACATTTTTGTTTTGAAATAAAATTATTTTCCCGAACTTTTAAACCCAAGTGACCCTTTAGAGATACCTTTTTTTTCGACTGATTGCAATAGGTAAGTGTCTTTTGTCTAGTATTTTCTGAGTCATTGAATTTAAGGGCAAAGGTAAGGAGAATGCTAGACAAAAGAGAGCAGAGTGACTGAATGTCAAATGAAAATAACATTGAGGAATCTCTTCTGATTTTCTCACGTGGCCCTTCTTCAATTGATGAGGTAGTAGGAACTTTCTCCTCCAGAATAAGTGGTGGAGAATTATGTTGAGTGAACTACTACTCATGTAACTTTGACTCCTCCTTACAATTGCAATGTTTCTCTTCCTATAACTCTATCTCGAGTTATAATTCTATCTTTCTCTTGTTTATGAATAAATTGTCTCTATATCACTATTGTCTATCTCTTTTTGAGCGCTTGCTTGAATCAGTGAGATAATGTAGCTCATTTGGATTCTAAAATCCTTGAGTAACCCATTTTCCGAAGAGTCATTTTCTGTTTTTAATTCTACTATTTGGTCCTCCATAGCCTTGTCAACGTTGTTTCCTTCTAAAGAATCATACATTCTTGATAAGTATCCAATGTCATGCTTTTCTTCTTCCATATAATTCACATCTAAATGAATGGAACATGAGATAAGCTTCGTGACATTTTCCAAATTCCAAGATTTTTCATTGCACTTATCATGTGTATCAGGGACAATGGATTCCATACATTCAACATTATGCCCTTTTAGGGCTTGTTGTAAGGTTGGAAGATTCTCTTCACCATGTCTCATTTCTTATGTATCACTTACTTTGATACCAACAATTGTTACAGACCCCTTTAAAGGTTAATTTAGTGTTATTTAAGAAATGAGAATTATGAACACTCATCATTATTGCTCAAGATAAATCATGTCCTGAGAAATAATTTGAAAAAAAAAAATCATTATTAATTTAATTTTATATATATTAAGAAATAATACTCGTGAATTATAAAACAGTTGTAACATAAATAATATATAACAAAAAAAACCATGTATTTTTGGAATAATAAAATAGTTATAACAAAAATAATACTCAACAAGAAAAACTATGTATATTTGGATGTATGAAAATTTAGATACATTTTATTAAGTGAATTTTAAAAGAATAATGTTTATAAACATTTAAAAATAATTTTACTAAATAATTAGTTTAGATCCACAGTTAAGATTGATTTAGGCCATCTTAGTTCCCCTCTATAAAAAAACTACATTCCACATGAATACCATGGGTTGTATTTATAGTTTATCATTATTTTATTTTATTATTTTTATTTTTTTATTGTATTTTGACCTAGTTAAAATGTTCATTACATTATGTCAATCTTTTTATTTAATTTACTTTTATTTTTAATTTTGTGTAATTTGACATAGTCAAAATTTTAAACATGGCATTACAACCTTTCTATCATACTTTGTTGGAGAGAGTAGCACAAAAATGTAATATTTAAATACATAAATAGTTATTTTCCATTTTTTATTTTGTTTTTTATCCATGTAATATAAATTGATTAGTTTTTGTGGAGTTTAAATTTATGATATAAAATTTATTATAAATAAAAAAATTTATAATAGAGAACAAAAAAAACTATGTATATTTGGATGTATGAAAATTTAGATACATTTTACTAAGTAAATTTTAAAAAGAATAATGATTATAAACATTTAAAAATAATTTTATTAAATAATTAGTTTAGATTGAGAGTTAAGATTGATTTAGGCCATCTTAGTTCCCCTTATAAAGAAACTGCATTCCACATGAATACCATGGGACAATACCATGCACTGTATTTATAGTTTATCATTATTTTATTTTATTATTTTTAACTTTTATTATATTTAAACCTAAATTCAATCTAACTTATTAAAAAGAAAAAAAAAAACTAACATACATAAAAATATTTACTTGATCTAATGGCCTAAAACATTTCAATCATCTAACATTTGATCTAATGACTCAAACATGGACACAATGGCAGCTAGAGGAGTTGTTTTCAAATAGTGACGCGTTACAACGTAATTAATATTTATAGAAACTCTTTATGATAGATGTATAAAGGCTCCTTTAATTCTTTTAATATAAAATATGTATAAACTTTTATGAATACTTTAGAAAATGTTATTAATTTTATAGTTCAACATTTGTATGATATATATTATTATCCTTATTTTTCATTATTGAAATAAAAAATAACATCAAAGTTTCATTAAGATTTTCTTACTCCTTTTTGAAATTCAATCCTAATAAAAAAATTATTCATTAAAAAAATTGTGTTAAAATAAATTTAGAGTTTTTAAAAGTTTTCATTAATAAACTATTGAAATTGTTATTTGGTTTCTTATGTCTAGAACTATTTTTTTTGTCTAGATGAAATTAACTACTATCCATTTTTGTATCCATTTTTGTCTTGAACTAAGTACATGTAATATCTAAATAGAGTTCTACTACAAATTACCTTGTATCTCCATGAATGCCATGAACGGTCACATCCCATCAATTTTTGTCTTGAAATAAGTACATGTAATATCTAAATAGAGTTCTACTACAAATTACCTTGTATCTCCATAAATGACATGAACGGTCACATCCCATCAACTATAATAGATTCAACTTATCAAGTATAATAGATTCCCTACCTATTAACAATTGTGCGCTATAGTTTAGTATTTACCTTAGAAAAATTGCATCTATGAACTCTTTTCATTAAAAATTCAACCATACATTTCAAATTCCAATAAATCAAAATAAAATTAAATACACTTATAATTAAATACACTTCCTAATATTATTTTGTTTTCCTTGTTAAAAAAAAAAAAAAACATTCCTACTTTCAACTTTTATTATATATATATATAATTTTAAAATAAAAGTATTTCTACTTTAAATACTGAATTAGACATATACTATACAAAAACATAAAATATTAATCTATTCACAATATAAATATTTTTTAATGAGAAAAAATATGTATGTAAACTTAACAAAATATATATATAGTGTTAGGGTCTAGGGAAACAAGGGATTTGCAAATGTTGACCCATCACAACCATTGCAAAGCAACCACTCTCAACATGTGTCAACTGTTTACAATCCAAAGAAGCCCAAAATTTGGCAACATACAAAAAGTACAGAAGGTAAAACGCCATGGTATAAAGATTCTATAAAATTCAGAAAAATATATATTTAAAAACATCATTAAGACTGCAACTTGAGAATGAGTCAATCATATCCTCCTGCAATTGCAGCGAATAATCTACGACTTGCATATTTTATATTATTAATTAAAGAATCTCATTCTTTCAGAAGAGTTAAAGTTTTTAATTGTTGTTTTCTTTTTTTAATTAATACAATTTTTTTTAATGATAACCCAGTTAAAATAAAATAATATTATTATATTTAACGTAAAATTGTATAATAATTATAATAAATCATTATTATTATATTAATAATTTAATTTAAAATTATAATATAAAATTAAATGATTAAATTTATTAAAACTAAAAAATTTAATAAATAATAAAAATCCACAAGATTGGTATATAATATTTATAATTGTAAAATAAAATCAATAATTTTTAAATGAATATATCATTTTTATTCAAATTTATTTCAACCTAAATTTAGAAAAATTGAAAATATTTCAATTGGTTATAATTTACACCCAACAATATACATATATTTGAATTATATAATATTAAAAGTTAATATAAATATTTTAAATATTTTTATTTAAAAAAAAAAAAATTATGGTTTTTGGGTGGTATTAATAAGCCATGGTATTGATTCATGGTATTGTAACATAACTTATTTACAATTTAATAATATCCATGGTAAAATGAGGGTAAATATTCATGGTTAAGAATTTTTTTTTGTAAGGTTGGTAGGACTATATCTTCATCATGTCTAATATATCACCTGATTGGAGCAGGGAATTGAACCAGTGGCTTCACCTCAAGAAATGTCTTAACAAAGCACTCAATAACCCAATCACCATCTATTCAAGACCCCATGAACATTAAGAATCTTGTTATATTGTAAGTATTAAGTTTTAATTTAAAAATTGTTATAAAATAAAATGAAAATAAAATATTTATAAATATTTTGATTTTGAAATCAATTATGGTTTTTGGGAATGTGGTATTGATAAGTCATGTTATTGGTCTATATAGACATTTTATTTTTTAATATAATTTTATATCTGACAATTCAATTGAAAACCACATAAAAATAATCATTAACGAATTAGAAAAAAAACAATTTACATTTTAAAATGTTAAAATTTATTTTTAATTTTCAAAATATTCAGTTTAATATTTATTTTTTTCAAAACTTTAATAAACTTCATAGAATCTCTTTAATTTTTTTCAAAACTAATTGAAAGTCAAAGTTTTTTTACCCAAATAAAAAATAATATAACATGTCTTCAATACAGATAAAAATGACCTCAAAACGTCAAAGAAGTTTAGCTCAAGTGATGGGGCACATGCCTGTGTTCTCAGTCGCGGTGGGTTCAAATCTTTTGAAACATGTTCTACTTGGTTAAAATTGTGGAAAAAATTGTATAAACGAGTTCTACTGGGTAGTCTCATAAATGTTTCATTGAAAAAAAATAACCTCAAAACATGTGGGAAGCCATTTCAGAAAAATGACTTAAAAGACTTACTGGAAGCAGTTTAAAAAAAAATAGCCCACACTCATCTCATCTAAGGGTGGTAGTGAATATGTAGATGTTGATATTTTTGTTTGCATGAATACAAATTTGGTTTTTTTTAGGTTTCAGTGATTAGGAGTAGCTCAATTTTGACCTTGAAAAAATTAGGGATTAAACATTTTGTGGTTAGTTCTAGAGTTTTTATTGTGATAATACAAGTTGTTAAAATCATCTTTGTAAAAGAAGATGTGATTTTGAGTACTGAAAAACTAAAAATTCAAAAGAAAAATGATGATGGTGTTACTGTTTGATTGATTTATTTTAAGGTTTTTGTCAGAAATAATGTGAAGTTTTAAGGCTATCATTGCAAAATGTGGTAATTTTGATCTTGACAATTTTTTTTTTTTTAAGTGCTACATTGAACCACTTTTTGGTTCAAAGGTAGATTTTGGTGTTTTTATATTGAAAATATGGGTTTTTAAAATTAGATCTCTAGTTTTGAGGTTACAACTCTCATCAAGTTGGTAACTATGTTTCAAAACCAACATACATTACATCCATGTTCTATTTGCTTACACTCAAAACAACACTTATTATTTTTCCCATTCTCATCATGTAAATTCTAGGAAGAAGAGTAGGGGTTTAAGTGCCTGAGAAAGCATTCCCTTTCATTAGACAAACATAGCTTGTCAAGAAAAGACTAGAAGAATAATAGGGGCTCAACTGGGCTAATCTCGAGTTCCTCCCCACTTAATATTGAGCTTGAGAGGGAATTATTCATAACATTTTAGAGGAACAATGTGAGGTGGATGTCATCTATCGTAATTTCCATGATCATGGATTATTCCTCGTGCTCACATGCTTAACGCATTGAATTCAAATTCTTCCTCTCAAATTTTGGTGGCATTAGATTAATCAATATACACATGCTTGTTCTTTCAATTTCCTTTGCATTAAATCATATACATTCTCTAGGTTTTTGCATTTTTCTATTACAACAACCAAGTCTTCAAGAGAATTCATATTATAATGCTCATTAATACTCCAACTTCAAACCCTTCATCCACTTGATATCTAAAGACGGTATAGTTTAAAACAAAAGTCTTGAAATATGTAAAAGATCACTACCCACCTTGGTAGGTTTTGGTTTAACGATGTGTGTGCATTTGTTTTGTGTTGATTACAAGGGTCGATGTGCACAATCTCAATGAAAATATTTTTAAATGATGTTTTTGGTGCAATCAAATATCTAGACAAAGAGAACACCCCCGAAGCTTATTCTTACCATGGTCACATGAATAACAAATATCTTCTTGATTTCTCTATCTTTTGAGGTGTTACTTGCTTTCGACATTAGTATTCCACATGGGTGCTTGTTATTTGGAATGGTAAGAGGGTGCAACACTTTTGGGTTGTTTTTCTTTCATGAGGTCACTAGTTCAATCCCCATAAACACGACTATTTCGAAATTTCAATGTATAGATATATTTGATATTTTTAGATGATAGAGGGATGCTTACATGAGCAATTCCACATCAATGCTTATGCATTAGGGCATTGATGGGGAGTGGGTGGATGCAAGCAGAGTGATTGTGTATAAATGGAATGGCAAAGAGAAAAGACCAATACTTGGGGAGTGAGTGGATGCAAGCAAAGTGATTTTGTATAATTGGAATGAGAAAGACCGACCAATACTTGGGTGAGTAATTGTAAAATGAGATGGTGTTGTTAAGTAGTGTATGACATAGTAACCCTGTGTAGACGTGGATAACATGACAACCTTTTTATATTATTGGTCATTCAAAGGTTTTCAAACCTTGTTCTACTTATTCTTATTCCTAAGACTCTCTTATCATATTTTTCTAGCTTCTTATGTTCTCAATGATGGGTGGAATGCCTACCCAAAATGTGAGACGTTATTTTCGTTCACACACAATTTATATCCAAAAACAATAAACCTAATCTATCTAATGGTGAGTGTTAAAATTATAGAACAAGCCAAATTGGACACAAAGATGACTATAGAAAAAAAAAATGTTAATTTAATTATTTTATCAAAAACATTATTATTAATAATAAAATTATATATAATGAATAATAACTTAATAATATTCTTTTTTTTCGAAGGAAAAAATTAGCAAATTTTTATTAATAAAAATGAAAATTTACAAGAGTAGATGCATGAAGCATTCGTGAAAGTCCCGAGGGGACCCGAGAGCGTGACACATGCAAAGTAGCAAAGCTACCAAGTAATAAAAACTAAAATTGCACATTGCAAGATAAATTGGGCTTATCTTTTTTGCCTTTTTTCTTTTGGACTTTTTGCCATCCCGCAAGAGAAGGAGCAGTGGTGATAGTTTCCAACTCATTATTGCTGGTAGAGTTTGGGGCTTCTTTATCTGAGTCTGAACTCTCAGATACGTGAGAACATTTTGTTCCCCCAAGGACTTGATTATTGTTCTTCCCCTCCAAATGGTTTTCAAGGATTGAATCCACTGTTGTAGTATACGGCTTCTCTTCATGTTCTTCCTCCTTTTCTTCTCCCTTCTCTTGTTTACCTTGTTAATTTCCTACTTTTGAATGTTGTTGGGGTTTATCCGTTTCTTCATCCTTATCCTCTGAAGATGGGGGTCCGGAAATTGTCATCCTTTTTTCTTTTGTGGTCTCTTGTTTGTTCTTTTCTTAGATTGAATGCCATTGTTTTGCAAGTTCCCTGTTTGATGGCACACCCCGCATCTAAAAGCAGTATTTTCAAAATCTAATGTTTGTGTCCACGTAAGGTCTTTGCGTATTAAGTGAATATAGTCTGGCAGGCCTTTTCTTAAATCCATCTCCACGCATATACAAGCAAAAGTGAAGATCCCTATGTCCATTCTCTCTTGGTCCATCTTTAAGAACCTTCCTAAAAAGTTCCCAATGTTTTCTAAGTTCCGATGGTGCCAAAAAGGGAGCGGAAGGTTATGTAATCTTACCCAAACTTACACTTTTGTGACCCCATTGAATTTTCATCAGAACTAGAGAACTATGGGGTTACGAAAAGGCCCGCCCTTCCCCAAAACCACGATCCATAATTTATGACATAATTGTAATCTTTTTGGTTATCAAACTGAACCACAAAGAATTACCTTTTGCACAGAGGTAAATATCACAATCTCTGGTCCAGTTTAGGTAGATTCATTCATTTAGATCTTCAGATTTTGGCCAATATCCATTAAATCCACAAATAATAGCCTTTTCTTGCAGAGTACTGAAAAGTCCATTTACTTCTGGTAATTCAATGGCCAGATCTGGATTTTTTCCATCTTTTCTATAATATACAGACCTGGTAACGACAGATTTGGTATTTGTTTGTCCTGTGTGATATATTTCCCTCTTAATTCATCTTTGAAAGAAGGTTGGCCCTTGTTTGTCGATGAAGACCTAGCCGGTATGTTTTCTCCCGGTGCACCGGCTTGTAGTCTTTTGAATTTTGTAGTCTTTCAAGTGGATTTCTTCATGTAGCACTTTCCCAAAAAAATCATACTTTGTTTTGAAGCAGGGATACCTGTGGTATTTTAGACCTTTTGTTTCAGGTTTGTCACAATATCTGTATCTCGAACCCATAACATTATTGACTTCCCAGAAATGATTTTTATGAAAACCTGATACAGGTCCTTCGTATCAGAGACCCACCCTCTGCTTTCTGCGCTAGATGTTTGGGGTCATGTTCCATGGTTGAAAAAACTGTTGACAGAGCCTGCACAGGGGCCACAGGGCGGAGGACCTGGGTGCAAAGAGTGCTTACAGGAGGGTAGATCCCAGCACCACAACCACAGAAAAATACTGGACTGCATGGATAAAAAATGAGGCCCCAACCCCCTAACAAGCCTCGCAGCTACCAGTATCCTCCCAACATGATGTATCCATATAAAAAAGAAAGTAACAGGGCGATAGTAAAAAGCAACAGAGCAATGGAGAAGTATTACTGTTGTAGGTCGGGCCCAGAGGTCTCAGCTTGACCTCTCGACCAAACACCATGTTCATGTAAAGCAGGGTTTAATAAGAAATTGTTTATGAAGTATATCTTTGGGATATGTGTGAAAGTTTGAAGATAATTACTCCTAATAAAAAAAAGTTATCCATGACTTTCGACGCCTGGGACTTTGAATGATTGCGTACAACACTATATCTCTTGGGAAATACAAAGTATGAAAGAATTACAGGAGACAACATTTTTCCTTTGTGACCACTTACGGAGACAAAACATTTTTCTTTTCAAAGGCAAATGGGGAATATACATTTTTCAAAGGAAAATAGGTAACATACATTTATCTTTACCTTTTTATTGTGTTTATATATTTAATTAATCTTTCCACATATATATATCCATGCACTTGTTTATAATTTTGGTTCCTCCATTTACTTATGTCTCCGTCCCCTAGTTCAACCTCTACGTTGTTGAACTTGTGCAGAATTTGCAACAATGAAAACTACTCACGTCTTTCAATATATATTTTTATAATTTTTCGATAACCAATTATAAAATTAAAATAACTATATATAATAAAATTAAAAAATTACTTAAATCTATAACAAGTAATTTTTTCAATTTTTTCAATTTTACAAAGATTAGAATTTGATGATCTAAATTTTAAATGCCTACGTATTCGAATAAATTAAATTAAAAGTGGAGAAATATATTTAAGGATTACTCAAATTAATATTAGTATAATACTTTAATTAATGCTAAAATAATATTTAAAAACACACGCATATATATGGAAGTTTTTAAGTAATTTTTTTCATAAATTTAAAATTTCATTTATCAATTTAGAAAATAAGGTACATTTGGATCATTTCAGGTCGTGGTTTGTCACTAGGTAAATCAGATCAATGGTGGAACAAGAGTTTCTTAGGACCAAAATTGACAAGATAGATAGGAGGACTTACTTGAAGACCATCATAGAAATAACTAACATTGCTTGCAAAGTAAGCCCAAAACCTTGACACAACTAACACGTCCACGTAATACCCAAAGACCGTGCAAAAATGGGAGTGTTGCATCTGAAAAAATAAGCAATCGCTTGTGCAGGCCATGATTATTAAACAAAATTAAGGGCATATATGAGTGTCAAGGGATCCCTCTTGAGTCGCTTAGCTTGATTAACAACCTGAGCATAGGAATCTACTGAGGGCGGGATTTTAAATATAATTAAAAATTTATATCACAATTTTATTACTTGGGTGGCTTGCATTTTGAGGCTTTTTTATTAGGGTTTCTTCTGACTAGTTGTCCATGACCAATTCCACAGGAGAGAGATCAACCCCCTCCTTAAGTTAGATTGTTTTAGGAGTTTGTAGAAATGTTGGATCAATCGAAAATCCCTCCTAAACTCCTCATCATTCACGACCTTTTCAAAGCTCAACTAGAGGTAATGGAGATTATGGTCAGTCACAGAAACCACTGCTTGGATCATTTTGGCAAATTAAAATTAAATGCCATTGCTTGCCAAAAGTAGTGAGGATCCAAAATATAAGATCATATCTAACAAGATTTCATAATATGTCCAATATATGCAAGATCATGCTCTGATCTACAACTTCATCAGATTATGTCCATTTGAAAAGTCCTTGATCACTTGGATCTGAAATAAATAGAACCTCAAGGGAAAAATAGATCTGGAGCCAAGAGAAAATGGGTTCTTCACAATTAATTTTTCCATCTTGGAAGATAAAAAGAGGGTTTTTGAATGAGGGTGTTACTTTTTAATAATGTCTCGTTCTTCATGCAATTTTGAAAAGAGCGATAAAATTTCGAGGAGGAAGATTTCCTTGTTGCCCAAGTATGGATTTGGTTCTTTTCTCCTCCAAATGAATATTGGGAGGAAGAAAACGTTGAAGACATTGACAATGCCATTGGTAACTTTGTCAAGGTTTTCTAGGTAATTAGGAGATGGAGATTCATATCCTATGAAAAAAATTGTGTCTATATGAATATTTCACAAGCTCTTCCAGTTTTAATAGACATTTCTTATCAGGATAATCTTTGGAAACATACATTTGTTTATGGAAATGTCATATTTAGATGCAGGAACTATCATGAACATTGAAATATTTTCAGATATTTTCTGCTGATTGCAAACTATTTACCAATAGATAAATCAACTCATAGAAAGCAATAGGGTTCTGGAAAATTCCCTCAAAGGGTATTGAATTTGAGACCATAGAGAGCCATAAATTCCAATCATAACCCTGGTTTTCGAAATCGATTTGCATCTCTCTCCTCTCTGAACAAGACCTTGATGCAAGAAGTTAATCAATGAGTCCCTCAATCAATTTCTAGAGGTATTTCCACATCTTTACAACCCCCAACAAAGCCCGAGAAAAAGAATCCATGCGGTAATTTACAAAATTCTTTGTCAAATAATCCAACTAGCTGAGAAATGAAAGATGATGAGACTAAAGATCTCCTAGAATACATGGGTTTTGATTAGGGAAAATTTTAGGGGCTAACATTCGCAGGTGGATTAATTCTCAATGTCTTTTATAAGGAATTTTTTTTTGTGAATTTCCACTTTTTCTAAAAATGATTCACCCAAATTTTATAATATAAAATTATTATACCTTAACAATGGCAAAAATTTTATATATACTATATAAAATTATTAGAGACTTGAATATTTTTATAAAAGTTTCATCAAACATTTTACAATTTGCATATTAAGGACTAGCAAAATTTGCCAATGTTTCTAAATTTTAAGATTTTTTTTTGTCCTTAAAATGTTCCCTGATTTTGATGTTTCATGCATGATTTCAATGGAAAAGGCTTGTCTCAGTAAATATTCAGAATCCATGCTAGATCATTAAACAAATAACGCTCAATCCAATTTGAGTTCTTCAAATCCCCATTCAGGAGTTCATACACAATCTTTCAAAGATCCTCCCAAGATGGTCAAGGAGGACAGAAAAATGGGCACAAGAGCATTAAAGCCTTGGTCCAAGAAGATGGATAAAAGTCAGTTAACTTGAGGAAATTCATGCCTATATCAAAGGCATTTCCTCCTTCTCAACCCAAAAAACCTTGAATTTTTCATCGTGAATCTTCAAAGAATAAATATGTTCTTTGTTATACTTACTGTAATTATTGGTCTATGATAATTTGTTGTTGATTATTAGATTTCCTATTATTTTTGGTTGATAAACCAAGATTCATATTCCTTATATAATAATTGACAATTTTTGAAATTTGAAAAATCAAATTAAATATATTTTTTCCTAAAAAAACGTTATTTTATTTCATTAGAAAAATGATACAAAATTACTTTCTACATATACACATCGTTTGTACTTATTCGTGTGAATCCCATGGATTCAATTGTCTTTTACATGGTCAAAAAAGAAAAAAATGTTTTACCCACAATCCATTACATGTGTCAAAAGTAGTCTCGTTTCGTAAAGAAGTGAAGAAGTGTTCTTCAAGGTGTTGGAGAAATCAATAAAATGAAACCTTAAACAATTAACACACAGTAGATTTAATCAAGCACATAAAGACACAGTGATTTTACCGTGGTTCACCCAAACCTCCTGGGCTACGTCCACACAACAGGGCATTGGCAATCCTTTATTAATGAACAGGAGATTACATAATTCACACACCCACACACACTCTCCAAAACAAACGTATGGATACCTGTTATATAGCAGGAGAATCTAACAGCCTCATAAATCCTCTCAACTCAAATTTAGGATGCATTAACTCCCTCCCAACAAACTGGAGCTAATCTAGGAACTAATTCCTAATTTTTTTCACCTAATGAGATTTTTGCCAATTTTATTAAAACAGAAAAAATCTCAACAATCTCCACCTTGACAACAATTAGCCTGATGCCCTGTTCTTTATTATTTTATCTTTTCTGCAAGCCAAGAGAAGCCAAACACCAACGCAACTTCTCCAACAAAACTGGTTTCGTGAACATGTCTGCACAGTTTTCCTTTGTATGCACCTTTTCAAGAGAGACTCCCCTTTCAGTGATAACCTGTCTTACAAAATGGTACTTAATTGGAATATTCTTTGACTTACTATGATAGGCCGGATTCTTAGCCAAATGTATTGCACTTTGACTATCACAAAGTAACCCGATGTTGTCCTGTAACCTACCAAACTCACCAAGCAAACCTTTCAACCAAACTGCCTCTTTGCAAGCATGCGAAGCAGCAATGTATTCTGCTTCAGTAGTGGATAAAGCAACAATGTTTTGTAGCTTTGACATCCAGCTAATAGCTCCACCTGCAAGAGTAAAGACGTACCCCGAAGTTGACCTTCTCTTATCCAAATCACCTGCAAAATCAGAATCAACATACCCGCAAACAAATTCACTACTCTTATTGTAAGTGATACAATAACTACTTGTGCCTCTCAAGTACCGAAGCACCCATTTCACTGCTGACCAGTGTTCTTTACCCGGATTTTCCATGTACCTGCTGACAACCCCAACTGCATGTGAAATATCTGGTCGAGTACAAACCATCGCATACATTAAACACCCTACTACATTAGCATATGGAATTCGAGACATAAATTCCTTTTCTTCATCTGTATTAGGACATAAACCCGAAGAAAGCTTGAAATGGGAAGCGAAAGGGACTGAAACAGGCTTCACATTATTCATACCAAACCTCAAAAGTATCTTCTCAACATACTTCTGTTGTAATAGCCACAGCTTACCATTGCTCCTGTCTCTGAAAATCTCCATGCCCAAAATCTGTCTTGCTGCTCCTAGATCTTTCATATCGAATGTCCTTGCCATCCGAGTCTTCAACCTGTTGATTTCATCAATGCTTTTGCTTGCTAAAAGCATATCGTCAACATAGAACACTAAGATAATGAACATGCCATTTTTCAATTGCTTGAAATACACACAATGATCATATTCACTTCTAACATATTTCTGACTCAACATGAAAGAATCAAACTTCTTATACCACTGCCGAGGCGACTGCTTCAGGCCATATAATGACTTCTTGAGCCTGCAGACAAATTTCTCATTGCGATGTTGAACAAACCCTTCCGGTTGTTCCATATAAATTTCCTCATCTAGATCTCCATGTAGAAAAGCAGTCTTAACATCTAGTTGCTGTAACTCTAAATCAAACAAAGAAACTAAAGCTAACACAATTCGAATTGAAACTATTTTAACAACTGGTGAAAAAATCTCATGAAAGTCTATGCCTGCTTTCTGAGAAAACCCTTTTGCAACCAGCCGCGCTTTGTACCTGTCTTCCGTATCATTCACACCCCGTTTCAGCTTGAAAACCCATTTACACCCCACAGTTTTCCTGTCTTTCGGAAGCTCAACCAGATCCCATGTGCCGTTCTTACTCAAGGCCATCATTTCGTCTTTCATGGCTGCTTTCCACTTGTCACTATTCGAACCTTCTATTGCTTCCTGATAGCACAGAGGTTCATTGTCATTAGCAGTAAATGCAACTGAAGTAACATAATCATCATACCTTCTCGGTGGTCGTTTGATTCTTGTCGACCTCCTTAAGGATGTTTCTGGCGCTTCCGCAATTGGCTGACTACCATCTGTAGGAACTTCTTCATGACCAGCATCTGAGACCTGTTCACGCTCTATATCTGAACCCTGTTCATAACTAGTATCTGAAACCTGTTCATGACTAGAATCTGAACTATGGTCATCATGACTATCATTAGAAGTGCTATCAAACTGAATGTGCTGAAAGTCAAATACATCATCCTGTTTCAATTTTCTATCTACATCTAACTGTACAAGAGAGGATTCATCAAACTTTACATCTCTGTTGATGATGATTTTGCGGGTAGTAGGATCCCACAATCTATATCCCTTTGTTCCAACACCATACCCAACAAAGATATACCCTTTAGACTTTGGATCTAACTTAGTTCGCTGATGTTTAGGCACTAGAGCATATGCATCACAACCAAACACTCTGAGTTTAGAATAATCACAAGGGTGTCCTTTCCATACCTCTTGTGGAATCTTGCAGTCTATCGCCGTCGATGGAGATCGGTTTATCACATAACAAGTTGTTGCCACTGCTTCCGTCCACAACTCCTTTTGCAACCCGGCGTTACTCAACATACTCCTTGCTCTCTCTAGAAGAGTCCTGTTCATGCGTTCAGCAACTCCATTTTGCTGAGGAGTATAAACCGTGGTCTTATGTCTCTCGATCCCTGCATCCTTGCAATAGCCGTCAAACTCCTTGGAAGTAAACTCACCACCATTGTCAGTTCTTAAACACTTTATTGTTCTACCAGTGCTGTTTTCTACCAATGCTCTAAACTGTTTGAAAACTGAAAAAACATCAGACTTCCTTTTCAACATGTAGAACCACACCTTCCTAGAAAAGTCATCAATGAACGACACAAAATATGACGAGCCACCATATGACGCTGTAGGGGCTGGACCCCAAACATCTGAATGAATATAATCAAGTATGCCTTTACTAGTATGTTTGCCTGTTTTAAATTTTTGTTTACTTTGTTTTCCAAACAAGCAATGCTTACAGAAATCTAACTTTCCAGACCTTAGATTAGGAAGTAACTTGCGATTAGCCAAAATTTTCAACCCTCTTTCGCTCATATGGCCCAACCTTTGATGCCATAGGCGAATGGAACTATTGTCATGTTCAGACACCGTAGACACATGAACTGACCCTGTTCTTCCTTCTAACTGAAACAGATTTCCTACTTTCTTAGCTTTCATTACTAGTAAAATACCTTTATAGATTTTCATAACTCCACCTTGAATTACAGTTTTATATCCATTCGTGTCAAGTGCACCCAGTGAAATTAGATTTTTCCTTAAGTCTGGAACATGTCTCACATCTGTTAATATTCTAGTTGTGCCATCAAACATTTGCAGTTGTATGCTTCCTATCCCAACAATATTATATGTGACATCATTACCCATGTACACGACTCCATCATTAACTGATCTATATGTCTTAAACCATTCTCTATGAATACACATGTGGTTTGATGCACCGGAATCTAACAACCAATGTTGATCATGATTTGACATATTAACAGACAACACTTCGTCGCTCATACCTTAACCAGATGCCGAACCTGTATCTGTCGCATTTGCCTCCTTCTTCTCTGTCGAAGAGTCTCCTTTCTTCTCTGTTTGCTGTCTCTTCCAGCAGTCTTTCTTCAAGTGCCCCGATTTGCCACAAAACCAACACTTCACTTTGCTCTTCTTCCCTTTCGACTTTGAACGCGAATCGCTGCGCTTACCTGAGCGTCTTTCTCTAGAACGACCTCTAGCCATCATTGCCTCTGATGTAGAGGTGTCCGCATTCGACTTCTTCCTCGTCTCCTCAGACAACATGGCTCCAACCACATCGTCAAACTCAAGGACAGCTGCATTACTGAAGCTTATGGAAGTAACAAAGTGATCCCACGATTCAGTCAATGTACACAATAGAGTTATTGCCTTATCCTCTGAATCAAATTTTACATCTAGACTTTGTAATTGTACCAATAGAGTATTGAAAACATTCAGATGGTCAGTAATCGAGGTACCTTCCTTCATCCGCAAACTGTATAGCTGCCGCTTCAGGAGAATCCGATTTGTCAAGGACTTCGTCATGTAGAGCTTCTCGAGCTTTATCCACAAGCCTGCGGCGGTCTTCTCTGACACAATGTTGAACAGAACGTCATCTGCCAGGCATAACCGAATTGCGCTCAGAGCTCTGTCATCCAACTCAACCCATTCATCCTCCGTCATGGAAGAAGGCCTTTTTCTCCTCCCCAACAGTGCTTTCGCCACGCCTTGTTGTACCAGGAGATCATGCATCTTTACCTTCCAGATCTCGAAGTTGTTTTTGCCATTGAACTTCTCAATTTCAAACCGGGCATTTTGAGTTTTCGCCATCTTGTTTCAGCAAAAAACACAGTAATCTCCAAAAAACCAACTTTAAATCAATGAAGTTTGTGTTTTAAAAAATGCCTTTGCCTTTAATAAATAAAACACTTCCTTATTGTACAATTGCCTTTACTGTTTTTAAAAAAATTTCTGCAATTATTTGGATGAAATTATGCCCTTCATTTGGCATTGACTTTGCTCCAAATAAGACCCTTCACCTTATATAAAAAAAAAGAGCCTTTCTCTTTATACCATATGCAAATGGTATTAATATTCAAATCAAATTTTAAAATGTCACCCTTCACCTTATAATCTATATTACTCTTTTAAAAAACTCTTTTTCTAAATCGATTTAACATATCGATTTAACATATGCCCTTTAATAAAAAATATATCCTTGACCTTTAACATGTGAAGGGAATTTAACACAAATCGATTTATTGAACTAACTTCAAATCGATCCATAATTTATATCGATTTACAAAATCCAAAATCGATTATAAAAAAAAAACCTTTTTTATATGTGACAAATTTCATAAATCCTCTCAACTCAAATTTAGCATGCATTAACTCCCTCCCAACAAACTGGAGCTAATCTAGGAACTAATTCCTAATTTTTGTCACCTAATGAGATTTTTGCCAATTTTATTCAAAACAGAAAAAATCTCAACACAAGGCTGTTGTAAAAAGAGTAATGTGTCACTACCATATAGCTTACTAAAAATGAGAAAGTAAAAAAAAGAAGAAAAAGTAGTTTTTTTTGTCAAGGAGGATCGACTGGTTTGTATCCCTCAATGAAAGATGTGATAAAATTCATGAAAGGTGTTATCCTATTAGTTGAAAATATACCATAATTCCCGGTGAAGATTTATGCCTTATTTGGAAAGACGATCAACTTGCATGTTCCTCTCCCTCTAAATATGAGAGCATGAAATATTGTCAAAAGGAAGTTTTAGTTGCATAATCTCATCCAAAATTGGAACAAGCAAAATGAACTCCATTAATCCAATTTATCACTAGCAAGGAGTCACAAAAAAACTTGAGCATGAAATATTGTCAAAAGGAAGTTTTAGTTGCATAATCTCATCCAAAATTGGAACAAGCAAAATGAACTCCATTAATCCAATTTATCACTAGCAAGGAGTCACAAAAAAACTTGCAGTTGTTCACATTAGAAATTTACAGGCAAAAATCTCAATTCGTTTGTTTGCAAAAACCCATTTTAATATGAAAATGAGGTTAAAAAGGATAAAAAATGAAACCACCTCCATTGTTCTGATTATCTTCTTATGAAGCCCCATCAAAATATACCTATGATTTTGATGCATCGAGGTTTTCTACAATGATACAATGTGGAGGGGGAGTGACTTTGGATTGAGGAAAGTGAACCAAAATAGTTATTCCTTTAGTAGCAACACGATCAGGGAAAGAGGAAGAGTCCTGAAAAATTGCCCTGTTCAGAGCCACCCAGACTCCCCGACACATTAATAAAGGTAATGATCTAAAATATATTGTTAAGTGATAAGAAATCCAAGTCCTCCAATAATCCTCCACATCAGTGCCATTCCAAACACAATATTGCCAACCAGTGGTGGTGTCGCTGGTTTGGGTCTTCAAGAAGCCAATGATTTTGAGTTTCGATTGCCCTAAATTACAATGTCAAGAGGGTTGTTTTGAAGGAGATCACCCGTTCTAGTTTTCGGGTGGCCAACCATTCAGGGTTATTGTCCCTTCTAGCCATCGAAACCAAAATCAGGTGACCTTTGCCAACAATAGCTCAAATCAACTTATTCTAAAAATCCGAAGTTACAACAACCAGAAGACACAGGAAAGCAGACAAATGTATTCATACTTTCCACGCAAACAACAATGCAAACACAAGCAGGTAGACAAATGTATTCAATGTTACCGCGCAAACAACAATGGGCGGATGGGCCTCAACTCCACATAGACGATGTAGCAACATGATGCATGGCAACTTCCAATTAACCATGGCTTTAAATACTACATGTACTGCTACAATAAATCCCTAACGATTGAACCCAAAAATAAATCTATTTCTAGAATATTTGAACCCAAAAAGCATTCACAGCAATATTGATGCAATACATGCGGCAACCCACTCTTTAAAACTACACGTGCATACCGTAAAGAACACACAAGGCGCCATTGCAATCTGCGAAACAAAACCAACAATTCTTTGAAGAATTACATTGTAATTGACACCATGATGCGTGAACCATCAGATGAAGCGTCGAGAAGAATTACACCGCAATGTACAACATTGTAACATCAATGGGAAATAAATAAAAAATGCATAGCATGTACTACATTGTAAATTCACTGCGCATCAAGCATCAAATGAAGCACCCAGCACCGAGAAGCATTAGACTACAATGTATCACATTGTAACACTATGCAACGCAAAATAACATTGACAGCAGGGCCGATGAAGCATTTACACCGCAATGTTTACAATGTAATGCCCATTAATTATGTTTTATGTATAAGCAGGACGGATGACGCATCGCATTAGATTTCGGAGCCCTGGTAATGGTAGCGAGCATACGTCGTCACCTTGGGAATGTAAAATCTAATGTCAACCTTAGATACCCAAGAAAATATTTTGTAAAGTGATATAAACTAATACAAAAACGAAAAGTTAAATATCACTGCTAAATCATTAAAACATTACATTATTATTAACGAATGGAATTGGAAATTAGGTTCAGTCAGTTAGCGATATCGAAACGTTATTCATTAAACTATTTATTAAAAAAAATTATTATTATTTTTGTAAGCTGGACTAAAATGTATTAATTAGGCAAAAATGTTGTACAATGCAGACCGCAGAGGTGGTTAAGGAGTTTAGTCAATTACTGCCTGATTTTGTCTCCAAAATATAAAAAATAGAGGTTGTTTTTGACGGCGAAACCAACCCATTAACAGTCTAGACAAAGATAGATAGCAGATTTAAAATGCTACTGAAAACTAGAAAAATCAAGTAAAACAGGTGTATCCAAAAAAAGACTAGGTAGCATGAGGCAGAATCGTCAGGTCTTTTTGGCGGCTTCATTCTAGATAGCTTCAATTCTGCAGGGTCTTCTTCTATCACTAGACATCCATATATGCGTGCAATCTCTTCCTCTTCAGCCGTGAGGACGTGCGGAACCTTTGGTGGAGGTGGATGAGGGCCATACACAACTGGGACCTCAGCCTTATCATCCCTGCGCCATGTTCCATCAGCTAACAGGTTCTAGAATATTTTTTCTTGCACAGAGGGAGTCTTCACCGGTAAACCTTTGAGCTTCCGCGGCAGAGGCAATAAGGAGCGCGGAATTGTCGATTTACGGCACCTGCGTTTAGCATTAGACGGACCAAGAATTGAGGGTTCAAGGCCGGTGTTAAGGGAGAAGTCTACGCCTAGAGTGCCAGGAGGAGGAGCTGTCGGATGGGAATTGGAGTCGACAGATGAATCAAGAACAGTTCCCAAATGTTGATGTGCGTTATCTCAACGCAAACGAGCAGGGAGAGCTCCCTTGCATTGCCTCGGTGGGGCTTCTGGTGCTGGCGAGGAGGCATGGTGCAGCAGGTGTGAGAGATAGCGTAGCAGTGGCGCAGAGCGAGGGCGGAGCGCTTTTGCAGGTTGCAGGAGATTCAAAGAGAGGCGGAGCTCAAAGGAGGAGCTAAGTGAAGGTCCAAATGATGGAGCGTCGGGTGATAAACCCGAGTTGAAGTAATGGAAAGCATTAACTGATTCAAGCGAGGGAAGGATGGCCTTGTAACAACTTCAGGACGGGCAATAAATTTCGTCAGGGTGGCGTAAATTCGCCAAGGAGGTAGCAACCACCCATGGCACGCCAATTCAAGTTATGTTGAGTCAGCTGCATCCGCGGGAGGTTTTTTTTTCAGAAGAAAAAAAACTACTGATTATATTAGAATATATCAGTACATAGTCAACATATACTCTCAGCCATATAAAACAGCGAGAAGAAACCAAATAGCACAGCGATAATAAACGTGCATATTCAAAGTAGGAATAAGCAGATTAAGAGACGACTGGCCACCGATTAAGGGGATAAAAATCAACCCCTTCCAAGTCATTAACAGTACCTGTTGATTTTACTCTGTATAATGGATACAATGATCTAAAAATATTAAAAACTAGGAACGAAATAGTATGAATCAGTATATCTCAAAAAGTATACCGAAAGGAAATGTAAAGCAATTGATCAGTTATCCCTTTCTGTATGATAGAAGAGGATGTCCTGTGCAGGCTCGCTTGATTTGAACCCTGATTGAGACGCTCGCTTGATCTGTAGAACCGGCTCGCTTGTAGGTATGATGGACACTGAAGATAATAGAAATGAGAGGAAACCATATGAACCGGCTCTTTTGTCTTGAAACATATTCGAAAGCTGTTGCTGATTGATACTGTCATGTATGCTATTTGCCAACAGACTCGCTTGAAGGATCTGATATTAGAAGACCAAAAAAATGATACCAAAAATCCCTACCACCTAGGAAGATAATTACTCTGCTTGAACCAGCTATAAATGGAAGATGATGACGTAATTCCGCGCATAAACATATATACTGACTCGCAATAAAAACAAAAAGGCATCTAGCAAAGGACAGATAAACATTAAGACCATTTGACCACATCCTCCCATATCTGAACTCCATCCATATATTGGGAGACATGCATAATTCTGAATTCTGCGTTGAGGCCCTTTTTGGATAGGTCGTCCGCCCGAGTGTTTATGTCCCTGTAAATGTGTCGGATTGGAGGAGAGCCTAGCCTGTCCCACATTCTCTTGATCCTTTGGAGCCATCCCTGAAGTTCCGGATTAAACATGGAAGATGATCCGATCACCCAACCGATCGCCACTTTTGAGTCCCCAAAAATATTTAAACCCTGTACCTAAAGATTAGAGACAGCCAAGAGGCCGCCCCAGAGAGCCATAACTTCAGCCTTGTTATTGGATCCCGGACCCCCATTCCAATGAATGTGAATCCTTTCACGATTAGACAGCTTGATCCAAGCACCGCATCCAGTGATCCCCTCCTGAGAAGCACCATCAAAATACAGAGCGGGAAGGGAGATGTCGTGAGGCCTGATGCGAGCATAAGCGTCCATAACCTTATTAATGGAGGAAGGCCGATCGACAATCCATTTCATGATCGCAGAATATACCATTGGGACCCGAAAAGGAATGTCCTGGAAGATTAATCTCTTCCTTGCAAGCCAAGTCTCCCATATCAGAAAGAAAGGCAGCGATTTAAACTTACCAGATATGTTGTCCCATGCGAGGGCCGCAGATAAGAAGTCCCCGGGAGACCAGTTTTGATCCATGAAATGAGCGCTGAAAAGATTCCATAGTTCCAATACAACCCGACATTCACAAAATAAATGTGAAATAGATTCAAAATTATTACAGCAAATAACACACCTGCCGGGGCTGGAAATACCGCGTTTTAGGAGATTATCCCATGTGAAATTTTTTCTTTTCCACACAAGCCATCCAAAAAGAAAGATCTTAAGAGGAATTTTTCTGTGCCAGAATGGAAGAAATACAGCTGAGAGGTTGAACGGCAGTAAGCTTCGAAGGAGGACTTTCACACGAGGAGTCGATGGCTTGGGCGTTGGGATGCCTGATAACTGGCTAACGGCAAATATCACCTGTATCCGGGGATTAAAAATTTATTATTAATAATCATTAAAATATTATATTATTATTTTGTGAAAAGTATAAATGGCAATTGGGTTAGGTTTATTAACAATGCT
Source organism: Pinus albicaulis (assembly GCA_034641835.2). NCBI lineage: Eukaryota > Viridiplantae > Streptophyta > Pinopsida > Pinales > Pinaceae > Pinus > Pinus albicaulis. The sequence continues at coordinate 306,607,847 of CM076577.1, forward strand.
TTTGTGCACGAGTGGCAAAGCTCCATCTTACTGTTAATTAATTTACACTCTAGATAATAATATTTTTAAGATAGAATTAATTAAATATATGCATATGACTTATTTAAGTAGGTGACAATTTTTACTTATTTTTTATTAAAATTTGGTGATTTTTTTTCAAAAAAATTCAAACTGGAAGTGTTTGAAAGGTTTTCTTAATGGTGAAAATGTATTTAGCACTTTCAAAAAATTTTGAAGTACTTAAAATTCTGAGACTTAACTCTTATAACCTAGATTTCAAAATATTTCTAAATTTCATCAAAATTTACTAAACAAATACATCATTTTATAAACAAAATTTACTTAATTAAATATACACATCTTTATTCATTAAATTTAAAATAATTTAATTTTAATAATTAAATTTAAAATATTATAATATTATAATTAAATATACACATCCTTATTCATTAAATTTAAAATATTTTAATTTCAATAATTAAATTTAAAATATTATAATATTATAATTGAATATACACATTTTCATTCAATAAATTTAAAATATTTAATTTTAATAATTAAGTTTAAGATATTATGATATTATAATTTCAATAATTAATGAGACAAAAATAAAGTCCTCCTAAAATGAAGGGGACGAAATGAAATATCTTAAATGAATCTTTGGAGTGCGTATCATGTTCAACAAATCCACTAAGTGATGGGATGGAATTGGTTGGAATTTTGTCGGAAGGGGCGAGAAAAAGATTCAATAATAATAATAATAATAATTTTATTATATATATTAAAAAATTTATTATTTTATATTTTATTAAATTTATAGTTTTAATTATATTAAATTAAAATTAAATTAAATATATTAAAAGTAAATTTATTATAAAATAAATATTTTTTATATTAATAATATAAAAAGTAGATTAGTAATGTATGGTTTAGTTAAAACAAAAAACACTGAAAAATAAAAAACTAATAGTTAATTTTTATTTGTTTTTTATTCAAAAATTTATAATAAATATTAATTGACTACTTTGTATATAATTTAAAAATATATATATATATATAAATAAAGTGTTAAAAAGCATAAAGATATAAGATCTGAGATTTTTAGGGCTTTTCTTTTGAATCGATACATCTCTAGTGATCGTCAACACTTCTTGTCTTGAGTTGACATCTGTGCACAAATGTTACGACCACTTTTCTTCTCTCCGTTTGACATCTGTCTGTAACATTTTTACCGTTTTAGCAGTTTGAATTCTTTCATTGCATGGACCGTGAACGTGAATCCTGCAGCCAAAACGATCAATCCAGAATTCCTGGTTGATTTCTCCGGTTTAAGCTGCGCCAGCTATCTGAGTTTGTCGAGTAAAATGCAATGTCGTAGTTTCCCTTCAAGAACAAGAACTCCAGAGGATTTTATTTGGATAAGTTTTTTGGAGTCTCATATTCTTCAAAACCTCATGAATGTGTGCCATAATTTTTCAATCCTAAAATCATTATCAATAGTACTGAGTCTGCATGAAATGACCACAAGTGAACCTGCTCTATTCCTAGTATTTTACCTTAAATTTAATGGAATGAATGACAAAGTTACAACAATTTACAATGCAAGTTATCGACCATTTTCAAAATAAAACGAAATGGTGCATGTCGATGTAGCGCATGCTGTGATGGCCATACAACAATATTAGATGACTTAGTCCAAACCTGATATACACGGCTACAAAAGTTGTCCCTTACATCGAGGTTGAATAAATCAATGGATTTCAAAGTCGGACGTTGGTGCAAATTTAAAAATGTTATTAAATCTTTTTCCGACGGTTGTTCGTCGAGTTAATTGTTTGGCCATCTCAAAACAATGTATGCGTTTCCCTTATCTCCCGTGGCAGCTGCTCCAGGGATCCGCCAATCATTACAAATAGATGGAAAACTTTAACAGTTGTTTAAAACTTAACGGTTGGATTTTATTTTTTTTTGGGTTGAATCTTACTTTTTGATATTTAAAATTAGTTTTTCATTACATATATACATTTAATATTTTGGAAAATCTTAGATATGTTATTTTGTTGAATCTTATTTTTTGATATTTAAAATTAGTTTTTCATTACATATATATGGAAAATCTTAGATATGTTATTGTAAAAGCTTTTCAATATTTAAAATATTTTTGTTGAAATTTGAGCATATTAGATTATAAATATACGAAAAACCCTTTCAAAAATAACAGGTAAAATAAAGATAAAATTTTATTTTCTAATTTATTTACAAATTATTTTAATAAAATGTTTTATAAATATTTTTTTATAATAATTTTAGTATTTATATTAAATTTTATTATATCAAATATCACATTTTTCTTAGCTATATAAATAAATTTTAAAAAGACTTATAAAAAGTTATTTAATATAATAATAATAAAATTAACTAAAACTATTCTGCAATTCAGTTCTATTTTTATCGCTGACTCGCTCATACCGTTATTCCTTTTATTGACATAAATGTGTATATCAGCGTTTAGACGGAAAAGTACACAGTAGTAACATGTTATATGTTTTTTTTAAATGACATAAATGTATATATTAACAATTACGTGGGCATAATTAATATGTTTTTATTTTTAATTTGTTTATAACTTACATGCTTGTGGCATACGAGCCAAACAAGAGTTATAAATATATATTTTTTTGGTTAGTTAGAGGGATTAGCAATATTAGGTAGCTTTTACATGTGTGGTGCGGGGTCTAACTCCCGGCTACCACTATAACCTTTCAAGGAATTGCCCAGCTTGCAAGAGCAGTACCTGGATAAGACGAGACTTGAACTTGTGACTTGTTTAACATCAGGCAACTTTCACATGCGTGGCGTGAGGTCCAACCCCCTGACTACCACTATAACCTCTCAGAGAACCGCCCAGCCTGCAAGAGTGGTACCCAAATAAAACAAAACTTAAATTCGTGACTTGCTTAACAACACGAACACCTTAATAGTATGTTCGCTAGCCACCAGACCATACTCCTACGAGCAAAGTTATAAATAATATATTTATAAATAAATAATTATTTTCATTTAACAAAAAATAATCTGATAATAACTAGTATATTAAAAGACATTGAGCTTTTTATAAAAAGCATTCAAGATATCAAAGTTACATTTATCTTTTGTTGTTTTTTTTTTCAAAGATATTGGCTCGCACGTTTCATATTTAGACTTCGTATTATATATTGAGTAGCTTTTTATAGAAGGCATTCAAGATGTTCCAATTTAAATTTATAATAATGTTTTTTTTGTTGTTTTGCTTTTTTTTTATATGGGCTTACACGTTGTGTGTATATATATTAGGTAAATATATGTATGTTTTTGGGAGACTGTCTAGACAGAATGGCTTGAATATTTTTTAGTAGTTTTATGATTTTTTTGGCTTGATTATTTTTAGCTGATTTTTTTTCCAATTTTATAGTATCTAATTTTTATTAATTTAATGAAAATTATGATTTTTTTTTTTTTTTAATTAAAAGAGGTTGAATTAAAAGTTAATTTAGATGCATAATTTATATAAACAAATTGAAATTAGTGGACATAGTTGCTTATGGTTGAAATAGAGTACAACTGTCTACAAAATTTTGACTTCGAAAATTTTAAACATAATAATACAATGTTTACATCATTGCACTTGTATAGTGACTAATACTAATCTAAAGAAACCAATATTTACAAATCATTAAAATATTACATTAAACAATAAGGAATTATTAGTTTGCTTTGATTTCTAAGTCTTCTAATCAACCATAAGGACAGAGGATATAAACTTTTTGCCTATATCACCAAAGTTCACATTGATTTATCATTTACCCCAACTTATATATCTCTTCTTGAGGATAGACTTAAGATAAGTGATAAATCTACTTGGAATCTAACATAGACTTGCACGTAAAGAAAGAGATTTTGAATACAAAAAATGAATTATATTCAATGAATCATGGGATAAAATAGCTACGGTATCCTTATAAATTATAATTTCATGTGATTCTCTAATTATAAAAATGTCAGGGTCATTCCTATATATTTTAGAGAAGTGATATTAGTTCTTAATATTGTTGCGAGGGTCATTATTATTTCCTATATGATATGATGTTAATTCCAACGAAATCGCTCATTACGTAAAATAAATCCCAAGATAAATTATCAACTTTCTGAAAGAGAGCTCAAGGAGGAATCCACTATATCTCAATGCTCAATAAAATTGATGAATTTTGAAGCTATGTGAGATGGTCTATGGAAATATTCCATGATCATTTCATGTGGTTGGATTTTATTAGTGTTGTCATCTAGCTAAGTGCAGAATAAGTTTCTATTTTTTATTGTATGTTGTTGTCACTTATGTTGAATTTAGGGTTTTCACACATTTATATTTTTGTCAAAACTAGGTTACTTTAGGATAACCTTAAATTGGCAATATAATTTTTAATATATATATATATATAGTATTTGCATGTAATGGATTTGTTAGGTTTGAGCCTTATCAATGTTTGCACAAGAAATAAACTTTCTTTAAATTGAAAGACCGATAAAGGTATAAAGCTTAAAAATTGAGAGATAGCAAGAGACACTAGTAAAAAGTAAACAAGTCAACCATGAGTTGCAAAGGAAGGAGGAATGAAGAGATGTGAAAATAGGGCACAAAGAAAAAAAACCACCCTAAATATTGAAAAGAAATAATAAATACTTGCATAAGGAATCCTTATATTAGATAACAAAATTAATATTTCCATTTTTTAAATCAGTTAATATTAAAAAAAAATCATATTCATTAAACATCACTAACTCAAATATTACTTTTACATAATTTTAGTCATACATAAGCATTGTCTACATCACCATCGTCATTGACCAAAAAAATACACAAATACAATAAGCAATCTAAATTTAATTGCAAAAAAAAAACACTAATACACTAAGCAACCTAAATTTAATATAACAATTATTATTTCAAAACAAAGTATAATTATTGTTTTAAAAATCTAATCTTAAAAACCTTATAATTATAATATCATATTAAATTTAATCACATTACAAATAATGAAATTAAAAATCCTAATACTATTTTTAAAATTTCTAATAAAGCTCATTTAATTATTGTTATAATATAACATACACAAATAATATATACAATTAATACTAGCAATTGCCCCAAAAGGTGCAAAGGTAGGCCGATAGGATTATTAAATTGAAAAAGTACAGAATTATTAAAATGGAAAAGTTGTACTTTGATTTCTATAAAAAAAAATAATAATAATTGATATATTATATTCAGATATTAAAATATTAAAATATATATGGAGATGTATTAAGTAATGTGCATTATAATATTGTATTAGTAAAACCAATATATTTTGAACATTAGGGAGATGGTGAATCTGAGTAGTGTGCAGATCATAGAACAATAAAACCAAGATATGAACCAAACATCCCAGCAAGGAGATGCTAATAATATAGAGAGTCTTAAAATGAAGGACATGATTAAAGAACTAGAAGAAAAAGTTAACAATAGTCTCATCCTAAATAGTGGGGCAAGTAAATTAGATATCAAACCAATTAAAGATGAAATGAAAAAATTGATCGAATTAGACCATGAGCGTAACAAAAGGGCCTTGAATCTTATAATCTTCGGTTTGAAAGAGGAGGTAGACGAGGATACTTTAGCCATAGCCCAGACAGAATTACATAATAGATTACAAATTGAAACCATGTGTCTCACAGAAGCAACAAGGTTAGGGAAATTAACTGAGAATAAAGGAAGATTGATCCGAATAAAGGTGAGCTCTACTGGCCATAAGTATGACATACTTAGTAAAACCTCAAGTCTAAAAGGAACGGGAATATTTATAAATGAAGATCTCATTCCAGATGATCAAGCAGAATTAAGAAAGGAGGTTCAAAAGGTAAAAGAAGCTAGGAAGGAAGGAAAATGGGTAATAATCAGAAATAGAAAAGCCATTATTCGAGATAGAAACCAAAAAGATAGTAATAAATAACAATTCAACATGCTCCGAATTCTTTCTTGGAACTGTCGGGGCTTTCCATGGAACAAAAGCCCCAAGCTAAGTTGGATCTCAAATCATGTTGATATTATATTGCTTGTTGAAACTTGGGAGCACGAAGAATCTAAGGTCCCTAACATAGATGGCTTTGCACTATGGTCTACCTAGAACAAGCAATCCTCCCATAGAGGCATTGGGGGCATAGCTTGCTACATTAAGAAGAAGAACTCCCCGCATGCTAGGATTTATAAAAATGACCCTTACAACCAATATAGTTGGATTGAAATTACTGACATTAATGATAAAAATACTTACATAACAATCTGTTATTTCCCCCCCATTAATTCTAACTTCTATAAGAAAAACAATCTAGATAAAAATAGTCCTTACAATGGTTTAGAGAATGATATTTCTAGCCTAAGGAATGAAGGTAATATCCTTTTAGTGGGTAGCTTTAATGCTCGAACTTCAAGCAACCAAGCTATTCTTCTAAGAAATCATTCCAACCCCAATCCTCTTTGGTTAGACAAAGACCTTACTCTGGCTAGCCGGTACAAAAGGAGCTCTGAAGACCTCGGGGATAATTTGTTTGGGTTGGAGCTAGTCAAGCTCTGTAGTGCTCAGGATCTCATAATTTGCAACGGTCTAAAGAAGTGGCCCAATTCTAGCCAGATGACCTGCATCCATGGGCTTGGCAGCAGCGTGGTAGACTATGTTATTTCCGATCTCCCTTTATACAACGAAATAATAAATTTTGACATCTTAGACGACCACGAGCCTGACTCTGATCATAGGCCTTTACTCATAACTCTCAATTTTTTCATGCATAGAGATCCCATTGAAGATAATCCTTATAGTCAAAAGAACTTAATCTTTGATAGAAATAAAAACGATCTCTTTCTAAATGAATTAAAAACTAATTTGCTTCCTTTATCTAGCATAGACAACATAGATGACCTCTATCATAATTTTACTACAACCCTCTCATATTCTATTAACAAGTTCTCAATTGAAGTCTCAAATAATAAAAGAAATAGAAAAATCAACCCATGGTATGACAAAGACTATAAAAGTGCGAGGAGAGCAATTAAAGAAGCTGTTGATGAATCTCTCAAAATTGACAAGATAAAAGTCTACAAAGCCCTAACTAAAAGGAAAAAAAGGCAATATATTCGTAAAATACAAGAGAATCTCTTACACCTCTCTAAGGTGGCTCCTGAGAAATTCTGGAGGCAGATTCTAACTAGGAAAACTAAAGATAATAATAAAATTTCTTTACATGACTGGAATTCCTATCTTAAAAATCTTTATGAATCTCCAAATGCCAGGGATAAATTTGAAACCCTGCTCACAACGAAAGAAGTTTTCTCATTAGAAGACATTGATTTTGGGGTTAAATGCCTGGAAAATGGGAAAGCTAAAGACATTGAAGGTTACGAGGTGGAAATCTTAAAAATTGGAGGTCTTGTCCTCATCCCCCACATCCACAAGCTTTTCAACCAAGCAGTCAAGCAAGGGTTCCCTAAACCTTGGACTCAAAGCCTCATTATCCCTATTTTTAAAAGTGGGGATACAAATAACCCCTCTAATTATCGAACAATTATGATCAACCCTCTCTTAGCCAAGTTATATGGTATTATTTTGGAAAATAAGTTGAGCATTTGGCTTGAAAGTGAAGGTAAGCGGGCTAAAGGCCAAGCGGGTTTTAGAAGGCAGCACTCAACAACGGACCACCTCGTTACGCTTAGGATCATTGTGGAGGAATGCCGCAATGATAAATCCAATCTCTTTTGTTACTTTGTGGACTTTAGAAAGGCTTTCGATATGGTTCCTAGAAACAACCTATGGAATAGATTAGAATAGATAAATGTTCCTTTCGAGCTAAGAGCGGCTGCTATAAGGTTATACGAGAATGTAATTGCCAAGTTAAAGAGCAATGAGGGGTGGTCGAAAGATATTAAGTGTAATATCGGAGTTAAACAAGGTTGCCCCCTCTCCCCTACCCTATTTGGCATTTACATCGACAAGCTAGAAGGTTGTTTAGAGGAAGCAGGATGTGTTGGCACGATCTTAGCTGGGATAGTCATCATCCTTCTTCTCTATGCTGACGATATTGTTCTTCTCGCAAGGTGCCCATCTGATCTTGATAAGCAACTTAGACTTCTTAAGGATTTCTACTCTACCATGGGTATGTCTATTAACACTGAAAAAACAAAAGTTATGATTATCAAATCCAAGAAGGATACTTACGTTAATTTTATGTATGACAATAGTAACTTGGAGGAAGTGTCTTCTTACAAGTACCTAGGAATTGATATTCATCACAAGCTCAACTGGAACTATAGCATTCGGAAAAGGATTAATGGGGGGTGGAAAGCTTATTTTGGTCTTGAAAATAATTGTAAAACGGAAAACCTCGTAATGTGGGATAGAAATAAGTTCCTCTTTGAAACTTTAGTCACTCTTGTTATCTTATATGGATGTGAGGTTTGGGGTTGCAGCATCTCTAGAGAATCCTGGAGAAAGATTGAGAAAATCCAGAAGCATTTTATAACGTATAACCTTAAAATTAAAAGAAATACACCCTATCCTATTCTCCTTATAGAAGTGGGTCTTTCCCCTATCGAGAGCCTAGCTATGACTAGGCTTCTGTTATACAAGCACAAGCTCAAGCTCAATAGCATAGGAGACCATAGACTTCCTAAGATAGCTTTAAATTCCAGCCAAAACCACCTAAGGCTTAAAAGAGGTTGGTATAAAGACACCAAGGCCTGGTTAAACCATTGGGAGATCGACGAGAATGTTGCATTGCAAAACATTAATAAATTTTTTAAAAAAATTACTTCTAAGTTCAAAGAAAAAATGTGGTGTGAGAAATATCTAGCAGCTAAAATAAAATTAAGATATTATAAGGAGGTCATCAACCCCACCCTAGAAGATCAAAAGTATCTCTCTGTTTTAACTAGCTCAAAAAAGAAAATTAATATAGCCAAGATTAGAATGAACTCTTATGAGCTCCATAGTGAAACAGGTCGTTGGACAGTTTCTAAAACACCATGGATGGAAAGGATCTGCCATCTCTGTGAGAATATGAACATCGAGGATGAAAATCACTTCCTCTTAGAGTGCCCCGTGTACAACCACATTAGAGCTCAATTTCATAATCTTTGTTGAAATACTGACCTTCCTAGCCTTTTAAGATGTCAACATTATAGTGAGCTCGGGAGGCTTCTCTCCAAGCTTTTCGAGCATAGGAATGAAATCTTAAATCAAACTAAATAACTTGTTTCTTTAGGTCCGATAGACCAAAGATTAGTCTCAGTGGACGTTAACCATCATCATCATCATCATCATCATAAAACTCAACACTTGAGAAAATTACACTAATCACCAGCAACCAATTAATCAAATACAAACTTACAAAGCAATTTCCATTGCAGTGTTTTGGTATCTAGCTCCTTAGTAGAGGAGCCTCACCATCCAACTAGGTTTTTAGCCTGAAAAGATTTCCAATCTTGTGTCAAATGTGTACGTAAGTTTTTATTTAATTGTTCTCTATTTTCTACATAATTTTACTTCACATGCATATGCTATAATCTACAAATCTATAAATTTAAATAGAAATAAAATTGTTATAGTGTAGACTTTGGATTTTTAAATATAATTCTACTAAATATGTTGTGACGAAATATCTAGTGGAATATTCACGACAATTTATGGATCGTACTAAAATGATTTAACGGTGAGTATAATGAACATTGATGCAACTTGAAGTTCTGTGATTTCTATTGTACCCATTGGATGTTGCTTGAAGTTGTGCAATTTTTATTGCACCCATTGTACTATTACCATAATATGTGATGTTTTCCATGAACATTGCAAATCAACAATCACAAATGGTACATTTTTCTTTCATTTGAAAGTGTACACAACTCACATCTTTCAAAATCTCAACTCTTAAAGCTAGTTAAGCCTAAAAAGAAGTTCATAACATAGATGTTACATTAAACTGTGTGGAAGAGAAGTTTTAAGATTTTTCAAGGTTAGAGGCATTAAATCTTGTTTGGTGCTTTACTACTAAATGTTAAGCTTGAAAACAAAAATATAACATAGAAGTTACATCAAAAATGTGGAAAAATGGTTTGGAGAGTCTTCAAATCTATTAGTTTTGAGTTTCATTTTTGGTGCATGACTAGCTAACAGTCTTCCTATAATTTTTGTTTCTTTGTAAAATCCTCTTTCAAAAACTCAACATTATTATCATTTTTTTATAAACTCTTTCTATATTTTGAATTTGATTTTATTTTTAAAAAATAATTATACCTTTTTGAATTTGAACTTTTAACCTTTTACAAGAAGGCATGCATTCTTAACTATTAAAACCACTTAGTATGTATTTAAAATAGGTGTAGCCTAGATAATCCTTGAGGCACTCAATTTTTGTAAATTAAAATATCGTATCATATATTAGTTAGATTACTTTAAAATATGACATAATCAATTTAGTATTTAATATTCCATCATGCGATTGTAATGACATTCTAGAATGTTTTTGTTAAACAACTCTCATATAGTTACTTATTATAAATTTAGGAAAAAAATACACAAAAAAAACCTATGACGTCTCAATTGCTATATTAAAAAACCTATCGGCCTCTCTTTACACCTTTTGGGACAATTGCTAATAATAATAAATAAACAAACACCACTTGTGAGCGTCACCGTGACTCCTGCCTCACCGGCGTTTAGGATCTCAACGCCAGAGGAAAAGTTTTTTCAACACGAAAAATACACTGGTTTATATTAGATGTGTCGGGACAAACTTGTATACCGAACTTATATTCTGAGAAGTCTTTTCCAAATCAAAAACTTACAAAAAACTTTTATCTTTTGCTGAGACAAACAGTCCAAACAGTTCAAAAACTAATCGAGTGACCAGGGTCCAAAATTGACCAGTCCAGCTCTACCAAAAATACATAAACAAGTAGTACCCACTTCCCGAGCATTTCAACAGCGATCCTTAAATAATTACAAAGATATTACAACAAATAACGAAAGAGAAACAAAAACATCAAAAACAAGAACAGGAAAGCGTCCTGTCATATAAAGGTTATAGCTCCACTAGCTCCGCATCTGTCTAATCTGTAAAGCTGGTAAAACATGACACCAAATCTACCTTCCAGGCCTTTCTTTGATAACCGATCAGCGACATTGTTCTTCTCTCTGTAGACATGGCGGAAAGAGATTTCCGAAAAAGAGGTCTTCAGTGTGTTAATTCTCTCCAGCCAGTGAGCAATCGATCCCACATTGATAGAGACTTTCTGATTCATGTAATCAATCAAAACTTTGGAATCCCCAATTATCCAGATCTTGTCCATGTATAACTGGCTGGAAAACCATAAAAGCCCTCATAGGGCCAAAACTTCAGCCTTCATGTTCGAACCTGTGCCATCGTTCCAATAAATTTTGTAGTGACAATCCGGAGAGATGATAAGCCAAGCCCCACACCCACACTTAGAATGTTGAGAAGCCCCATCAAAATAGCCTCTCGGAAAGTGAAACTCATAGGGTTGTAATCTTTTTGACAGGTCCCTAGGAGGCATTTTAACGGTCTTCAAATTTTCCCAAGATCTTAAAATCCGAAAAGCTATATGAGTTGGGTGGCTGGAAATCCCTTCAAATAGTTTCTTGTTTCTAGTGCATCAAATGTACCAATGAAAGAGAATCGGAATAGTTCTCACCAGTTCCCCTCTGAGAAGCCACCATTTCAAGCATTCCTCCGTAGAATGGTAAATTGAAGTGTTAATCTGCAAATTCCCACAAACAATAGCTAATGTCTCTAGAGCATAGGGATAGAAATAAAACATGTGGGAATTCTTCTCTTCTGCTTCCCCACATAGAAAACACATTCCAGGGCCTTGCCACCCTTTTTTTTGTAAATTAATCCATGTTAAGTTTTTATCCTTCCAAACTAACCATAAAAATAAGGTCATTTTTATTTGAGTCGTTGTTTTCCAAAAACTTTTAAACCTACATCCCGGTTCTTGTGCCACCTTGTATTTTATCAGTAAAGCATAAATGTCCCTTGCTTTCAGACCTTCATCCTCTTTCTTTCCCTCCCACAAAAATATGTCACCATTGTTACTCCTACACAGGCCCATCCAGCTTAAACTATGTGTGTATTGCAACCAAGAATCCTCCCAAATTTGATTCAGGCCCAGATTAGCGGTGTTTTTCCAGTCTGGCACCCCCCAACCCACTCTTTTATAACTTGCTGCAAGAAGAAAACCCCCCCTTGGTTTAGATTATGGACCAAGTGCTCAAAGAGGTGTTGTTTTTCATCCAGCCCCGACATCATCCTGCTGCCAATGAGAATTTTAGCACCATTGCCAAAAAACCATTTCATATGCTTCCTTTCCAACTCGAAATTACCATTTCTTCAACAGTAACACCCACAATGTACTTCTGATTTATGACATCGTGCCATTTTCCTTTTCCTAGGAGGCCCCACCATAAGGATTTTATGATGAGGGAGTTCCCAAAAACTTCCATATCAAGAATACCCCAATCCCCATTTTCTATAGGAATCGTCAAACAATCCCATTTTGCGAGATGTATGGCTCTTTTATCTCTCCCTCCTCCCCAAATAAAATTAGCCATAATTTTTCTTATTACCCTCAAAATTTTGTTCGGCAGAATATACAGATGAGCCCAATATACTGTAAGTTGTTGTAGGACTGCCTTGACCAAAATCAATCTACCCCCTCTCGATAACCATTTTGTGGACCATAGATTTAACTTGTTCTTGTACTTTGTGATTAACCACCTCCAATATTCCGCTGAGTAGTTTGTAGCCCTCATCCTAAAACCAAGGTAAGTCATACCGTCCTGCAGGTTTTCCCTTTTAAAATTAAACAGTGCTATTAATTCCCGAACCTGTCCCTCATCCCCCTCTACACAGTAAATGCACGATTTCTCCTCACTGGCCAACATCCCTATAGCATCACAAAAAAGTTTAATAATGTCATTCATAATTATCCAGCTATTCCTAACCATCATGCCAAAGATGAGAATATCATCTATAAAGAAACTGTGTGTAGCCCGCATTTGAGGACTGATATCAATGCCGTTAAAATCTCCAGGCTCTGCCGCCCTGTTAGTTTTAATGTTGAGTGCATCCATTACTAAAATGAATAAGAGTGGGGATAAGGCACACCCCTGCCTTAAGCCTCTGCTGGGATGAAAAAACTTCGAAGCCGAGCCATTTATCAGCACAACCATAGATGTGTTACAGATGCAACCCATAATCCAGGCTACCGCTTCCCGAACCAGAGCAATCTTATACAGCACAAGACGCAGGAACACCCAGTCTACCCGGTCATACGCTTTCTTTAAATCGATCTTCATAACTGCCGCTTTCATCTCTTTTCACTGTATAGTGTGTAAAGTCTCTTGGGTCGCTGCGACCGCATCATGGATATTTCATTTTTTTAGAAAACCATATTGTTCCGCTGTGATAAAAAGTGACAACACACCCTTCATCTGCACCGCAATAACTTTTGATATAATCTTGTATATAGTATTGCATAACGAGATTGGTCTGAAATCATCAAAAGAGAGATTATCTTTCTTTTTAGGGATAAGTACAAGGTAGGTTGAATTTATAGCTCCGCTGATCCTGCCTAAAGTTCTCACTTCCTCCACCATATCTGTCAAATCCTCAGAGAAATCATCAAAATAATGAAGAAAAAAATGTGGGGACCATCCATCCGGCCCCAAACTTTTATCGATAGCGAAGGATTTCAAAACTCTCTTAATCTCATCAGGTGACACCTTATCCATAAACCTTGCATTGTCAGCTTCAGAGAACATAACCAGATACTCCCCGATCATCTCCAAGTGCACCTCTGAAACGGGAGCCTCCTTATGTTTATACAGAGATCCAAAATATTCAACGGTCGTCGATTTAATATCCTCCTTATTGCACAAAGTCCTACCACCAAACTCAATTTCCCAAATAACATTTTCCTTTCTCCTGCCCAAGGCGAACTTGTGAAAATACTTTGTATTCTTATTGCCTTCTGCCAGCGAAGTGGCCAGGCTTTTCAACCGCCAAGAAGACTCCTCATTTAAAAGAAAAGTTTTACACTCCGCTTCAATGGTCCTAAGCTTATCCCAGAAATCATCATTTTGCTTTCCATCTGCCACCTCCTTCAGAATCCTTGCTCTCTCAAAAAGGATGACCCGAAACCTTTCCTTTTCCTTCTTTAACTTTTCCCTTTCCCATTTCCGGACCAAAAGCTTCAGTTCCCGCAACAAGGAGGATAAATAAGTCATAGCAGGTGATCCTTCCTTTCTCTTGTGGTGTTTCAAATAGTCCTTCATCATAAAATTGAAATCTTCATCACCCAGCCACCTTTTATTAAATTTGAAGGGAAAACCGAGAGACTTCCCCTCGAAATCCCAAAACAACGATATCGGTCTATGATCCGATATAATGAGATCCTCAGCTTTAGCCCTGATACCCCTCATACACGGTCTAATACCCTCACTGATCACGAAACGATCAATCCGCTTCCCAATGAACTTCTGTCCCTGCCTGCCATTCATCCAAGTGGGGCAATTTACAATGAGAGGCGCGTCAGCAAGATCAGCATCTCGCAGAATGTCCTTAATAACCACAGCAAAAGGGTCAGCGCGACCCTTTAAACCTCAAATTTCATTTGGATAAAAGCTACAATTGAAGTCACCAGCCATAATGGTATTTTCCAGACTCAAAAAACCACAGTTCTCCATCCGCGACCAGAAGGAAAAATTTTCAACATAGGGCGCATAAATATTAATAACATTGATGCAAACACTGAAACCTCTGCAAAAACCAGAAAGTATCATACCCCCAAAAAAACCGTAAGGTTTGATGTCGATCATTCTCGGATCCCACAAGGTCACACAACCACCTGACAAACCCAAAGCATCAGTCGTCACCATGTTCCATTCTGGAAACATGGAACGTAAAACACCAGTTGAACGGTGAGCCTCCACCATGGTTTCTTGAAAAAGAAAAATTGAAGGATTAACACTAAGTATGAAGTTCTTTAACGACAAAATCTTTGCAAGTCCCCCCCACCCCTGTAAATTCAAAGAAATGATCTTCATAAAGGGGGCTCTGATACAAGGTTCAAAGCTATAAGGACCCTACTAATAGCCTGCAAGACCAGGACATCCCTAAAATTTCCATCAAGTGGCGTAGCATGGAGACCAGACACCGACGCCGATTTGTTCTTTCTTTTCGGCTTTCCCTTCCCTCGGCGAATCGTGACATTCGATCGCGAAGAGGGGCTGATAATCGAATTGGGGGAAGAAAGACCAGAGCAAACAGTTAAAGGGACCAGTGCCGCATCCGGGTTGGACAAGAGGAGCTTGATCTCACTACCAATCGAGTTTCTCGGAGAGGTAAATAAATTCGACTAAGATGGCAGTAAAGGAGACTGAAATGTGTTTGACGCACCCACTGTTCCCAAATCCTCCCCCTGCAGTACCGAAGGAGACGAGGGCGGCAAAAACCCCGTCGTCTGGTCCATAAAAGGAAGAACCAGAGGACGACGAGGGGTGACAAGATAGACCCCAGAAGGATGAGATGGGGCACCAATTGAAGAAGTCCCCAAAGTAGTGAGACAAGTCGACAGCGACAGACAACCATAAGATAAAGATGGAGCGGTGATAACATCAGAAGACAAAGACCCGGACTTGTGACAAACACCAAGAGAAGCCCCAGAAACAGGTAAAGCGGAAAAACCAGGACCGGAATCTAATGACAACAGGGCACAGCTATTTGGAGCCCCGGGCTTTAAAGCCAGGAAATTGTCAGAAAGATCATCCAACCTGCAGGAAACAGAAAGGGGAATAGCAGTAGAATTTAACTTACCCGCTAACATCGCGACCTCTGTCCCCAAAGTCACAGAGTGCGGCTTCGCCCCATCCACCTCGTCCAGGCTCGAAATGGTAACCTGATGCAGCTTAGTTTGCTTATAATCCGCGCGCCAATTTGGGCATTTTCTCATAAGGTGTCCCGTTTCATGACATAGATGACATCGAAACGGAACCTGCCAATAATCAATTTGCTGCCTGTAGACCACACCATCCCACTTGAGGTCGATCTCAACTGGCAGTCCCCCCACGAAAGGCAGCTCAATGAGCACCCAGGGCACCCTTTTATCAAAAGCATCGTGACACTTAGGATCGGCGACACGACATCTACCCACGCTATCGCCAATGGCTTCTAGCACGCTAAAATGCCAGAAATGCAAGGGAAGGCCATACAGCTTCGCCCACACCAAATGATTAACCGGTGCATTAAGCTTCAGATGGACGCTGGCATCCCAATAATGCAAGGCAAGAAAGCAACGACCAAGGGCCTAAGTCCTGCTCAATACAACGCCCATGTCTTCAGCTTTCTGGAGGTGAAAGCAAAACCAGCCCTCTTCCAGCTTACTTATCGTCGGCATATTTGTGGAATTTGTCTTCTCAAACTTCCATCTGCCCCCGCGCTGTTAGATAGACCTGCCACACACTCCCATAAAATGTCAGTGCCAAATCTCAACAAACGACATTCCACATAATCCTTAATAGCCTTAACCCCTCCATGATCCTTTTTCACCTTTGCATCGAATGAGTCCAACATAGAACAGCATCAACTATCAAAACCCTCCTCCGCCAAAAACTGTTGATTTTTTACACCAGACGACACAGTATGAGCTTTCTATCCGGGCGACTTAGCCTTGAATGCTCCCTCCGCCACCTTGAGCGCACGTACCATGTCACAATCCTTGAAATCCGAGTCCCATTCCATGATAGTAATAAAATAATAATCACCACCTACGGAAAGGACAACTCACCACAGTAAAACAGGTCACTCTAGCCCCCCCTTCCTAGATGAAACTCCAACCCATCCACCGCATCAGCCCCTTCGATTGTTAATAAAGACCAGCGATCCAGAATAGACCATATTCCACATCAGCCACGGAAAGAACGCTCCGCTCCGATCACGTGGAAATGCCCCTCGACAAAATAACGATCATCTCGATGGCGAACATTATTTTCTATGCTATCGGCCCATTAATGCTATGCGCAGACACCGCCCACCGCTAGATTTAATGCTATGGCAGATACACCGCCCACCGTTAGATTTAAGATATATTGTTCACCATTAGATTTAAACAATTTAAGATACAAGAAGTCCACTAGATTTAAACAATTTTAACTCTGAATTGCAAGTGCATTGTTTAAATCTAACTAAGTGGACAAGATATCTGCCATCACATTAATGGACCAAATAGCATAGAAAATAAGCGCCGCCAATCTGGATCCCCACCAAAAAGGACCACCTGACCATAGAAGCATACCAGCCAAATCAACTACGGGATTGAACTCTCACTCACCGCCAACCAAACGTCGCAGTCGAGTACCTTCCACCCACTAGTCTTGACATCGACAATCCCCAGCATTAATTCTAATAACTCTAACTCTTCAACGGCCCAGCTAACAACACCCGCCAAATCAATGCTAATATAGAAAATTAACAAAGCAAGAAAAAAGGAGCAGTTATATAATCCTATCACAGCGTACCAACCACTCCGACGTACCACGCCGCCACGGACAGAAAGAACGATGGTCGGAAAAAATTTAAAAAATCCGGCAGCCCGAACCCTACCGGAACCAGACTCCGGGAAGGCCGAAGTAAACTAGCTCGAAGACAGAAAACCAGCGGGCTCAGAGACTCAACAGTCGCAGCAACAGCACACACACCTGTTGCAGCGCCACCAATGATGACAAGCTTTGAAACCGATATCTTTACAAGGCCTGGAGATTACCACAAAATCCCACCACCTTCGCCAAGAGACAGACCAAAATGAATGCAGAATTCCAAAAAGGTTAATCACCCTGGTGAAGTTCTTGAACGGAGAAGTATTTTCCTCTACGTTTTGCATATTAAACGACACGACAGACAGAATACAAAAACAATTAGACGAGATAGCCCTATACTATGGGAGAGTAACTTCATTCTGATGATTTTTCATAAAAAAACCCATCGACATAGAAGCCAAAACTCCAAATATATCAGGGTACCCGCCCAAAGCACCCCCCTCATCACACGATGCTCACCCTGAGCCGTCCAAACTGTAATACAGTTTTTAGCAGCGATAATCACACTCCAATCTTTTCCTTGCTGCCAAGGTTTTCACTTCCTTCATTGAATCACAATAATAATAGCAAATCGCTCTCGTCAACGGATTCGCTACAAGTATAGGAGGATATAATTGACTCATTCTCAAGCTGTGGTCTTCGAGATGTTTTTAAATATATATTTTTCTGAATTTTATAGAATCTACATACCATGGCGTTTTGCCTTATGTCCTTTGTGTAGGTTGCCAAATTTTGGGTTTCTTTGGTTTGTCAACGTTTGCATATGTTTCCATAGACCAAGAGTAGCAAAATGTTCTTTGACTTTGGTGTGGATTTTACAATCATGTTTTTTCTCATTTGTTCTGAATAGACTTTTTAAAGTAGAGATATTTATATTTTAAAATTAAATTTATATAGTGATGTCAATTCATTCGAATATATTTTTCTACATAAGTTGAGAGTAGTAATGATATTGTTGGATATATTTTTTTTTTTATAATTACCCAATGAAAGCGAATAATAGGAAGGGATTTTAATTATAAGTGTTATTAAATTCAATTTTTATTATGGTTTATTGGAATTTGAAATGTATGGTTGATTTTTTAATGAAAAGAGTTTATTGATGCAATTTTTCTAAGATAAATACTAAATTATAGCACAAATGTCTTTGAGTAGGGAATTTATTATAGTTTGGAAGTTTATGATGAGATGTGACCGTTCATGTAATTCATGGAGATACAGGGTAATTTGTCGTAGATATTGCATGTACTTAGTTCAAGACAAAAATGGATGGTAGTTTATTTCATCTAGACAAAAAAATAGTTTTAGACAAAAGAAACCAATTAACAATTTCAATAGTTTATTAATGAAAAAAAATTAAATTTCTAAATTTATTTTAACACAATTTTTTTAATGAGCAATTTTTTTATTATGATTAAATTTCAAAAAGGAGTAAGAAATTCTTAATAAAGCTTTCATGTTATTTTTTATTTCAATAATGAAAAATAAAGATAATGATATATATCATACAAATGTTGAATTATAAATCGTGCAAAGGATACACATGTAATTCGTGAGACTATTGATGTACATGGGAAGTACTAAATTTATGTAAATTAGGTAGGAAATTCAATTTTGGGAATTAATAAAATATTAGGGTAGTTATGTAACCTTGTTATTAGGATATTCCCAAAATCTACCGCATTCTTCTGTAGTCTTGATATATTCCATTTTATTGTAAGAATATCTCATTTAATTATAATAATTTCTTGTGAATTGTGTATTTCAATTAGCAATCTTTGAGTTATTCTATTATCATATTGTCATTTTTATGAACAATGCAATCTTATTTTATTATAAAAAATTATTGTGAAATTTGTACTTCAATTAGCAATCTTTAAATTATAATTATCATTAAATATAGAACAATATATGTACATATTTTTTTTTTAAATGATATGTATATGGTGCATTTATTCTATTGCAATCATAAACATCATAATTGTGCATTTTAATCCTTATTATAGCAAAAAATAGTAACATGAAATTACATTAAAGACATCAATTGTTTGACAATATCTAGTTGATGCGTCTCATTTACTATACTATTTGTGATGATATTTCATAATGTTTTTATTTATTTGAAGATTCTTAATCGAGTTAGGGCGTTTTTTGTTTTATTTGAGAAAAACAATAAACTCTTTCAATCACAATATGATATACCATTGATATCGCAATCATATCTTTCACATCAAAGATATGCAAGACAATAAATTAGAAACTCATAAAGATATTGAGAAGAAATTGATAACCTTTTTATCACTCCCTCTTCAGGAGGGATCATTTCTTAAACATTTATTAATTCACTTTGTATTTTGATGTATTTCAATTAGGGTTATTATGGTAACTAAAATAAACTTTATATGTATATATCTTGCTTGTCTGTATTTGCAGAGAGTAATATGTACAAATAATTCTATGCAATTTCCAACTAAACATTTCATAGTAATTTATTTTTTCTTTATCAAATGTAAATCATAATTGATTTTACTATATTGATGTAGAGGCAGTAAACAAATCACAATTCTTCAAATTGATGCTTGACTCTATCCTTCAAATTTGATACTTCATCCATATTGAAACCCCTTCTACTTTAAATTCTAATATAAATGATACTCACTAATATCTTTTTTCATATTGATGATCATGTAATGGAATAGCTATATGCACAATAATGCAATTAATGAATATGAAAATACATATACAATTAAAATATGTCAAAACCATCAATAAAGTAGAAGCTTGAAAATAACCCATGCTAAAAAATGCACACCATGGAAAGAACGAAAAATATATCACTACCTACATCTTCCATTGATACATGAGTATCCCCATGCCCAAAAGGGATGGGAGTAATTTCCTCTAGTATAGTTGGAAACAATAGTGTCACATCTTCACACCAGGGTCATACAAAAAGTTTAGCATCAAGCCCCACAAAGAGAGCTCTTTAGGATACTCAAGTGATTTGGATCTTGGTACCACCTAGGGCACCAAGTTCTATGGACGGTCACCCAAGAGGAAAATGAACCAATTGACCTACACAATCATGCCCTATTCTACTAACTACTTATGAAGTACTGGTACTCTATTTACATCAAGAAACAAAAAGAGGAGTATGAAGAGTACCTCAATATTTTTTATCTATTAAACATTGATATATAACAAAAGAAATTGAGATAACTATATGTATCTCAAATTATTTTTTATCTCAGTCAATGCTTAATAGATATGATATAAATA
>CM076577.1:306628960-306789544 GCA_034641835.2 Pinus albicaulis
GGTCGATTTGTGCAAACCTAGGGTTATTGCAATATTCACATTATACAATAGTTTTCGCTAGACACTATACATATACACAGCCTATCAAATCCCTATGCATATACACCGCCTGTCATAACTTGGAGTTTTAATAAAGGTCGGATATTATGATATTTTAATTCAACACCAACAATATTAAATTCGCATGTTTGATTACCTATCCGTTCTGATATGGAGATTTGTGATAATTACTACGGGGATAATTTTCTCACTCCATTTGGCATCCTCAATGCACCTTCGTGGAGATTTGTCAACTCCATTCAATGCTCAAATGTACCGTGGTTTAATCTCTTTGATACAGTTGTTCAAAGCATTGGATTCCATATGATTTTCGAGGGAAAAAACTCTAGTAGTCTATGCAGTTAATGGAGAGTGAAGGGTTTGTTCCTATGAATTTTTCAGTGGTTTCCATAGCTCGGCTCCTTCCTTGCGAGCTCCGCCTCAAACCCTTAAAGGTATGCCTTCACCTTACATTTTTGCTCCGTTGTTCGGCTTTTCTACTCTGTTAATTCACCCTCATATTTGTTTTCTATAGCAAAAATACTCGCCGGTGCTTCTAGCTGAGTATCTTCTATGTTGAATAACTCTACAGAGATGATAACGCTGTAACACTGAGCTAGTTACGATAGATGCAAGGAGGAGGAGATGATTTTTGAATTCAAAGGTATAATATAACTTTCTCCTTTATTTTCCGCTGAGTTTAACTTAACCGACCATTCATTTTTGAGTTTAATGATTTAACTTCTGAGGTTCGTGACTCTTGCAGAGCGTCCCCAATGCAAGTCTCTACTCTCTTCAGGTAACAAATGCTCCAGAAATTGACAGGGTTTAATTTCTTTAGCATATCTATGGTTTTCTCTACATGCAATGGTTAACATCTCGTCACTGGTCTTTGGATGCAGGTTTGTGGTTCTAACCTGCCATGCTTCAAGCAGTAGCTTCCTTTCAAGATTTATGAAATGGTAGCCTCAGCCCCAGCTGACATCTCCACCCTTGCATTTTTCAGTTACCCTAACGGTCTTCGTAGGAAGGCCAAAATCATAGGTTTTCAAAGTGCTGCTACGGTACTAGCTTACAATACTCGACCTATTCTTTATCATTGAGTAATTTCACAGATGAGGGTTTAAAACCCCAAGATAGGTTTTCAAATAGTATTTTAGTAATTTGTATAAATATTTTGTTTAGGGTTTTAATCCAGGAGTTTTAATAGGTTGAGCATTTTGAAGGCACGCCCTCGGTTAAGTATTTCTAAGCAGTTTCAAAAAATAAAAATTTGGTAACCTTATCCTAAGGTTACTTTATCCTTACGAGGCGTAGATATTAATTGGTGTTAACTCTGTTCATAAAATATATGCGGATATGATTTTTAAAGTGGTACTTTGATCCGTAAGATTGGATCTGCTCTGTCATCAAATTTCAATTAAACCTCCGTCCTCGTTGATTGGTACTTTGGCGACACCTGTCCTCCTTGATACTCGCTCCTCCCGCCTTTCGACAAACCCCAGTCTTCGACACGCTTTCAATTCATTTCTCTCTCGGCGCTTCGGGGTTCCTCTGCTCTGGTTTGTTCTTCGAGGGTTTTGTTGCTTGTGCTGCTGGTTCGATGTGTTCTTTTACTCCACCCTTCCGTCGGCGCCGTGGGATTTCTCTGCATAGGTTTTTTCGTTGGTTCCGTTGCTATGCCCCTGGTTCACTGTATGTTCTCATTGCGTTTGTGTTAACGCTGTCAATCCACCTTCGTTTGCTGTGTGGAGAAGGTTTGAACTGAAATGATAATGGTCTGGTTTCTCCTTCTTGTGTTTTAGTTGCAGACTTATGTTTTTCCAGTTGCCTTCCTGTGTCCATATTCTGAGGCTGAAACTTCCGGATGTGCTCAACGATCTTCCCAACTTCCGGCTCGTCTTCTGCTTGATAAAGGTGTAGGTTCTTTCTCTGTCCGTGCTGCAGATATCTGCTCCTAGCGGCGAGGTTCTTACACGTCAAATTCTCCTTCTCGTTCTTGCTGTCTCCCTGATCAGACGGTAAATGCTACGGGGGTTGAATCCACTGTTCTCATTTGAAATTTCATTTCGTTTGTCCACGGTAGGCATTTCTCCGGGTTTTAACTCTATTTTCTTACTCCATTTGCCGGAATCAACCAATCTTGAGATCTCACCGTAAGGTTGTTCGGCGGTCGGGCAGGCCTAAACCCAACGGGAACGGGTAAGTGGATTCACCTTTCTGTGGCGGCAGTTAACTTGGAATTTATCTGTGTATTTTCTGGTTCCCGCTCATTCTGCGTTCTTGGTCTTTGAGGGTTATTTCGATAAACCCTCCCTTGGCAAACTGTGCCAATAGCTATAGGGTTTCAATCTGTCTCAATTTATAAGTTTTCACAGTCGCCGTTGAGCGCTGTTCGTTCATTTATGTAAACCCTACTTTGCGTTTACCGTTACAAAACAAAGGGGTTTCTGCAAAATGTATATTGGACTATTCCTCAATATTTCTATGACTGATTTTACTCAGTTAATTTGAAAGGATTCTTAATGCATTACCTGGTTCCTTTCTGGTGTATTACCGATGGGTAACTGGTTGCTTCCCGAATCTTTTTGCTGGAAAAAGAATTTGTTATTGTTTGTTATGACTCTTCATTTCTCGCCTGTGTGCTAATTCCTCTCGTACGCTGTCGGATAGCTACTCTTTGTGCTGTCGCTTTCCTGTCTGCAAGGATTTTTAACTTCCTATACTTCGTTTACCATACATATTAAAATTGACATTCTAATGCAGTAGAATAATACATATACATGTGAGTTTAGCCGTAGCTATATATCTGGCAGATGGTTAAATAATTCTGGTTCTTATTATGCTTTTCTTTCTGAAAATTCCGAACCTTACATATGATTTACTTTCTTGTTTAAATACTTTGCCAAAAGGAAACGTGTAACAGTTTCTTGTCTTCGGTTGAAACTGATAACTGAAATAGTCCTAACTGTCTAATCAGTTTCTCTTTTCTTTAAAAGAAGACCAACGAACTTCTAATTGTCTTTAAAAGAAAACAGACAGACTCCTAAGTAACAGAACAGTCAGACTCCTAATTAAAAAAACAGTTAATAGTCCTAATCCTATTGTTTCTGCCTAATTTCTGAGTAACAATAAATAAAAAGAAATTAAATACAGGTTCCATAACCTGCCTACCAACACGTGCATAAGTCTTCTTTCCTGTCGAGACAGTCAACCATCTTTTCCCTCCTCCGAGCTGGATGCTCCTGCATCAGGCTCCCGAGGTGGAAAAAAATCATGGCTCCGTTCCATGAGATCGTCGACAGAGTAACCTGCTTTCTGTATCTGCGTCGCGTCAAGCCATGAACTGTCCTCTATTGGTCGGTTCTTCCACTTGACTAAATACTGCAGATATTCTTTCCTTTGGGTGCGCTTGGCTACCTGTGTATCGAGAATATTCTCGATCTCAAGTGGTTGTGCCGTGGGCATCTGTCTCATCCAAGAACCCTCCTCAAACTTGGTGTCCCGTTCTGGCCTTTCTGTTGCATCATTCTCAGTACCAGCAATATAAGGAAATAAATCTGCCACATTAAAGATGGGTGAAATACCTATCCCTGGCGGCAACTGCAACTCATAAGCATTGGCAGAAAACTTGCGAATGATCTTGCAAGGGCCAATCTTCTTAAATTTCAGATTATTATATTCCCTTCTTGGAAACCGTTCCTTGCGCAGGTGCGCGGAGCTCGGTTAGCCCACATGGCGAACTTCAGTTGAGACAAACAGCCGTATATACACTTGGCCACTGTCCTATAATTTCAGTTCATTGTTTCATGATAGCTCATTGCTTGGGCGAAATCTTCCCGTCTGCACTCCGTTTTTCAAGTTTCCCAAAGTCTAGAGTTCTTGCACTCCGCAAGGATGCATGCCATACAGATTTTGTGTCTGTTGTAACACAGGCTGCGATTGTGTGAATCGTTATATGCGAACTCCGCGCTGAAAGTACGCGATCCACATTCGAATTCACAGTAAACTCATGAGTAGATTTCCATCACATTCATACTTGGTCGCCATCGATGCATTAGGTAAGTCATGAAATGATATGGCCCGAGTCAACTTTTTCTGAGTTAAGCTAGTAATAGATTGAACTTCACGTCTGTCGAATTGATGGATACCGGTAGACCATGCGGTTAACAATCTCTGTGAAAAGCGGAAGTGCTTCCCTTGATACGTCGCTGGTTTTGCTGCAAGGTATAAAATGCGCCATTTTTGAAAACCGATCCACTACCACCATCAAGCTGAATCAAAGTACCGGTACATCTTAGTTAAACTGAACGAGTCAAAATTTGACGTCCCATAGTGCCTTTCGAATGGGTAGCTATAAGAACTGCATTTTGGAAAATTTCGTGGCCTTAAGCCAATTGACGTGCATGCTCCACCACCTCTGCGTCCGTCTTAATCTCTTGGCAGCTAAGAAATGCTCAACCGAAGGAAAATTTTGTCCTATCTGAAATGTGCTTTTCAGCCCGATTTGTTGTGCTTTTCTACAGGATGATGTTCTCTCTCATCGGAAACCGGTCAGACGCATGTATAAGCAGGCCTCCCTTTGAACAATAACTATATGAATTATAGTCCAACCACGGACTATTATTTCTTAACAGAGGGTTTTGGCCATTCATCAGCTACTAAATCTGCATGTGTTACCTGATCGCCAGGTGATCAAAACCCGGCTTTGCACCGTGCTCTCTGCCCGAGCAAACTCTTCGCCAAATATCACCGCCACCTTCGCGGATTTCCCAGCGTGTATTCCGGTCTGAATGCCAAAACTTTGTAGATATTCCACCCTCTGCATGCCGATTCAGCAATGTGTGCACCATATCGCGCAAAGCGGTGTGGAAAACCTTCAAACTCATTACTACTTGAATGGTCACCTCCGATTAGCCCCGAGGCTTGAGCAGTAGCGTAAATTCCTTGTCGTAAGACGAATACTTCTGCCTGATTTCGTTCAACTTATCACTGAAATAGGCAACCGGTTTGTCCTCCTGGCTGAGTACTGCCCCAATGGATGTACCGCTGGCATCACAACGAACTTGAAAAATTTTGTTGAAATCTGGTAATCGCAAGATTGGCCTCTCAGTGATCTTTCTCTTCAGAGTTTGAAAACTATTTTCTCCTGCTTCAGTCCAGCAAAAAGGCTGATTTGCCTTCTTAATTGTGTCCAACATGGGTGCACAGATCCCACTAAAATTTCTGATAAACTTCCTGTAAAAGCTTGCCAAGCCATGAAAAATTCGAACCTCGAACAAACTCTTTGGGGATGGCCAGCTAACTATCGCTGCAATCTTCTCCGGATCCATCTTCATCTCGTTCTCTGCAATCACAAAACCCAAATAAACTAATTCTTTTTGAAAAAAAGTACACTTTTTCAAATTTATCAGCAGTTTGTTCTACTGTAATCTCCTCAGTACACTTCGAACATGTCGAAAGTGTTCCTCTTTTGTTCTGCTGAAGATTAAAATATCATCCAAGTACACAATCACAAATTTCCCAATAAAATCCTTCAGTACTTCATTCATCAGGCGCATGAAAGTACTGGGAGCGTTGCTCAAACCAAATGGCATCACCAGCCATTCGTACAGTCCTTCATTCGTCCTGAAAGCTGTCTTCCACTCATCCCCCTCTCGAATTCAGATTTGGTGGTAGCCACTCTTCAAGTCAATCTTCGAAAAATAGGCTGCCCCACTCAAATAGTCCATCATGTCATCCATTCTCGGTAACGGAAACCTGTACCGAATTGTAATCTTGTTAATAGCTCTCGAATCTGTACACATCCGCCATTCGCCACCTTTCTTAGGAGCTAATACTGTTGGAACTGCACAGGGACTCATACTCTCTCTGATCAGTCCTTTATCCAGCAATTCCTGTACCTGCTTCCGAATTTCTTCATGATCTTTCGGGCTCATACGATAAGATGCCCTATTTGGCAAGCTAGCTCCTGGTATAAAATCAATGCAGTGGCTGATACCTCTCTCATGGGGTAGCTCGTCTGGAAGATCATCCACTATGATGTCCCCAAATTCTTGCAACATGTCTTGAATCTCCACAGGTAAATCTGTAATTGTAGTGTGCAATATCACTGTCCTTGGCCTCCTCACAACAACAAAATTCACATCGCTGTTTTCAATCTGTTTTAAAAATTCTTTCCCACCTAACAGTAGTGCTTTTACCCCACTGGTTTCTGCTATACCTTCCTCCTTAATGGGTACAAGCGTGTGCTTGATCCCATCTTTAACAAACTTATAGCAGTTTTTTTTTCCGTCATGCACCACTTTTCTGTCAAACTGCCAGGGTCTTCCTAACAGTATATGACAGACATCCATTGGCATAAAATCGCAGATAATACTGTCCTTATACCTGCCTATCTGGAACTCCACCTCGCATTGTTCATCAACTAGCAGTTGATGTCCTTTCTGCAGCCATGACACCTTGTAAGGAGTGGGGTGTTTCTGCTTTTTCAATCCCAATTTCTCCACCATTTCTGTGGCCACCAAATTATCCGTGCTTCCGCTGTCAATGATCAGTTTGCAACACTTTGCCTATGACTTGCAAACTGTCCAAAACAAAGCCTTTCGTTGATCTGGGTCTACCACTTCCTTTGCTGGTTTTAACAGTACCTTATTCAACACCAGGGCTTCACCTGTTTCTGGTGCATTTTCCACCTCTTGGGGTGGTGTTTCCGCTTCTTCTGACTGAGCAACATAAGTTCCTCTTCCACCTGCTGGTTCACCTTCAGGACATTCATACGATTTGTGCCCCCACTTCTGGCACCGATAGCACTAGACAGCTCCTCTGCCCCGACCATTTCCTCTCCCTCGCTGGGCTGGTCGTCCTCCTCTAGTGTTGTTGTCCTTTTCTGCTGTTCCTGCAGATTTAGAACTGCTGCTCTCTTCAGTCGAACCTGTACCTCTGCCTATACCAAAGGCCTTCCCCTTTCCTCGACCAGATCCACCTCCTCTTCTGGCATTCTGTTTCCTGTTTATCTTCTCCTCTGCCTTCAAGGTGAACTGGTATGCCTCATCCAAGGTTCTGGGTGAGAGAATACCAATTTCATCCAGTATCTCTCCCCTCAGCCCATTCACGAACCTTGCTGTTTTCTCTGGGGTATCTTCCATATACCCTGCCCTCAAATTTAACTTGTAAAATTCTTCAATATATTCTTTGACTGTCATTCCCCTTTGCCTCAAGTTTTGTACTTGCCTGTACAACATTATTTGATAATCCTTAGGCAGAAACTTCTCTTTCAGCTTGGCCTCCATTCTGGTCCATTTTTTAATAGGCTGTTTATGTAGCCTTTTCCTTTCTGCCTGTACGCTGTCCCACCACAAGGACACATGTCCTTTCAACTTGGTGGAAGCGAACTTCACCTGCTTGTCCTCACTAGTTTCTTCAAACTCAAAATATTTGTTGACTTCATTCAGCCAATCCAACAATACATCTGACGACAAACTCCCGTCATAAGTGGAAAGCTCATGTTTCGGCTTATGACTGGACAACAGAACTGATTTCAACAATCTGAGTTCAGGTGTCACGCCTTCGAACTTATCTTCTGGTTCTGCCACATCTTCATCACTGTCATCTGCTGGGTCTCTCCTTCCCCCAGCTTCTACTGCTGCCAATCTCTGATTCAAAATATGAATCTCTTCTCGCAGTCCTTCTTCCGCTATGCTTCGAACTGCTCTCCCTCTTCCTCTTCCTCTTCTGCCAACCTCCATTGTCTTTTCCTATCTCCTGTAACCCGCTCTGATACAAAAATTGAAGGCCTAAGCCCTCGGTCCGTGTTCTAACTGGATTTCAAAATAAAAATTTGGTAACCTTATCCTAAGGTTAATTTATCCTTACGAGGCGTAGATATTAATTGGTGTTAACTCTGTTCATAATATATATGCGGATATGATTTTTAAAGTGGTACTTTGATCCGTAAGATTGGATCTGCTCTATCATCAAATTTCAATTAAACCTTCGTCCTCGTTGATTGGTACTTTGGCAACACATGTCCTCCTTGATACTCGCTCCTCCCGCCTTTCGACAAACCCCAGTCTTCGACACGGTTTCAATTCATTTCTCTCTTGGCGCTTCGGGGTTCCTCTGCTCTGGTTTGTTCTTCGAGGGTTTTGTTGCTTGTGCTGCTAGTTCGATGTGTTCTTTTACTCCACCCTTTCATCGGTGCCATGGGATTTCTCTGCATAGGTTTGTTCGTTGGTTCCGTTGCTATGCCCCTGGTTCCCTGTATGTTCTCATTGTGTTTGTGTTAACGCTATCAATCCACCTTCGTTATGTGTGGAGAAGGTTTGAAATGAAACAATAATGGTCTGGTTGGTCCTTCTTGTGTTTTAGTTGTAGACTTATCAATTTTCTCGTTTAACTATACTGTCCATGTTACAGGCTGAAACTTCCGGATGTGCTCCAACGATATTCCCAACTCGGCTCGTCTTCTCGCCAAGGTAAGTTGAGGTTCTTTGCTTTACTCTGTCACTCGTCTTTACCAGTTACTAATGTATGCTGCTCCTGGCGAGCAGGGTTTCTTTTCGTCCAACTTCGCCTTCTCGGTCATTGTCTCTCCTTTGTACTCAGGTAAATGCTACAGGGTTTGTTCCCTGTTCTCTGTTTTGAAATTTCGTTTTCATTTGTCACTGAACCGGCATTCTCCAGGTTTTAACTCCTATTTGCTTACTCCATTTGCAGGTCAACCAATCTTGAGATCTCCGTGGGTTCGACCGGTCGGAAAGAAGACAACCCAACCAAGGAACGGGTAGGGTCGTTCTGCTCTGTGACTGGTTAACTTGGAATTTATCTGTGTCTTCTCTGGTTCCCGCTCATTCTGTGTTCTTGGTCTTTGAGGGTTGTTTCAATAAACCCTCCCTTGGCAAGCTGTGCCAATAGCTATAGGGTTTCTGTCTGGTTCAATTTACAAGTTTGCACAGTCGCCGTTGAGCACTGTTCGTTCATTTATATAAACCCTACTTTGCGTTTACCGTTACAAAACAAAGGGGTTTCTGAAAAATGTATATTGAACTATTCCTGAATATTTCTATGAATTCTTTTACTCAGTTAATTTGAAAAGGACTCTTAATGCATTACCTGGTTTCTTTCTGGTGTATTACCGATGGGTAATTGGTTTCTTCTCGAATATTTTTGCTGGAAAAGAATTGGTTATTGTTTGCTATGACTCTTCATTCCTCGCCTGTGTGCTAACCCTTTTCGTACGCTGTCGGATAGCTGCTCTTTGTGCTGTCACGTTCCTGTCTGCAAGGGTTTTTAACTTCCTATACTTTGTTTACCATACATATTAAAATTGACATTCAAAATGCAGTATAATAATGCATATACATGTGAGATTAGCCGTAGCTGTAAGTCTGGTAGATGATTAAATAACTCTGGTTCTTATTATGCTTTTCTTCCTGAAAATTCCGAACCTTACATATGATTTACTTTCTTGTTTAAATACTTGTCAAAAAGGAAACGTGTAACAGTTTCTTGTTTTCAGCTGAAACTGATAACTGGAATAGTTCTAACTGTCTAATCAGTTTCTCCTTTCTTTAAACGAAGACCAACGAACTTCTAATTGTCTTTAAAAGAAAACAGACAGACTCCTAATTAACAAAACAGTCAGACTCCTAATTAACAAAACAGTTAATAGTCCTGAATCCTATTGTTTCTGCCTAATTTCTGAGTAACAATAAATAAAAAGAAATTAAAATACAGGTTCCATAACCTGCCTACCAACACATGCATAAGTCGTCTTTCCTGTCGAGACAGTCAACCATCTTTTCCCTCCTCCGCGCTGGATGCTCCTGCATCACATTTTAACTTTGAAGCATGACATGCTTGTATATAAATTGAACTATGCTTTACCATGTGCATTTGTAATGTTCTACTGTAGACTATTACTTTCAAAGGAATTGGTCTGATTGCTATTTTCGTAATGATTTCAATATACACCTTTCAAGTTTAAAAGGGGCTCTCTTACCCAGATCTCGTCATAGTTTTATTTGCATGTAAATACTCTTGAAGCTACCAGAGGAAATTCTAGGTTTTTCATCTTTTATTAATGAGCAAAGATATGATTCTTGAATCAACGAGATTACACTTAACATTTGTTCTTATCAGTTTCTTTTATGTCAATAAGAATCAGTTTGTCAAGTTTTACTGGTATTGAGAACCATCATTCTTTCAGTTGCTCGATTTACTGAGTTTTTCTTTTTTAATACTTTATTTCTCCTTGAACAATTAATAGCTTTCTCCTTGCGGTGTCCGGGCCACCGAATGATAACGTCTGCATTTAGATTGGGGTTATTAGCGACGGACGATGTACCTCTATTTTGGGTTTATACCCAGAACTAGGGTCGACAGTCCGTCGGCTCTAATCCCCTGGTTCTAGTTAGTTTTTGGCATATACATGCAGATTTTCATATGCATTTTTTCTTTATGGTACCATACCTATAAATATTTGTTTACATTTGTGTATTCCACAGTAACAGGAAAATTTTCACACCTCCCATTTACTTTACCAATTTTTTTTTATTTTTTATTTCTTTTCAAGCCTTCCTCTTTTCAATTATAATTCTGGAAGGATACTATACTTATGTTGGTGTACTCAATTCCTAATTGTTTGCCTAATTATGATTCATTTGCCTATCTCAACTATGTCCACCCTCAAATGGGATATAAAAATTTTAGTACTACCAACCATCATTATATTTAAAATAACACCCAATGGTTTTGTTTATCAAAATCCCACTTTTATATCTCACTACCTTAGTTGTTTAGTAATGAACCTTGGGTCATCGATTTTAAATTTTTTGTTCTAGTTTGATAGATAGTGGGGAATCCATTCCCTTTTCACATGATAATCTTTTCGTTATAATTCGATCGACTTATATTAGGCAATGAAGATTATTCACTTATTCATCGCTCGTTTACAAAGTATAAATCATAATTTGATTTAATTTATTCGTGTGGCGATCGGTGCGTATAGGCACTCATGGTCATTCGTTGAATTCTTGTCAGCATTTATATTAAATCAAACTCATTTACTCTGCTATCCACATCATATGGATTTGAATGGGATTTAAATAAGTTGAGACGTGAAGCTCATTCTCCACATAAGCCTATATATGATTTTGGATGTAGTTTTGAATGGGTCTCACTTGTTTGGCGGTCACGTGGGTTTGATCCACGCAACTCTGAAACTTCCCACGCCATCTTACCTTGGTACGATTGTAATTTCTATGGCACGGCCAGCCTGTGGTGACATTTATGGTCTTGTTAATCACATTAAACGTTGAACGTATTGTTTGTACATTACGCATCCCACTCTTTGATCCGTGGCTTCACCCTTAGGATCTTGCCATGTCGACGATGGAGATCCAACGATGCGTTAGGGTTTCATGAATATAAATCTCAGTGTTATTGGTTTTGTCGGTTCTTTTCTCTTCATTCTGGTTCAATTTGTCTCGTAATAGTGCGCACTCCGACGCCATTGAGATCTAAGCGTGCATCTATCCATTCCTTCTACGTATCTCCGTGTTTCATTGAACCATACAGGTATGTCAATTCTTGAGATTATGAGGCGCACGCTCTATTTTTTTGTTTTGCTGGATATGAGTTTTCCCTTTTTCGTTTAGGGTAATGCGTGTTTGTTTTGACTAATCACTGAGACTTGGATTTATTTGGATTGTTTACCATCGTTCCACACAGATGGATTCCTATCTGCTACTTCGCTTAAATATAATTTTTTTTTCCTTTGTGCAGTGGGTTGGATTCCTCTACTTCAACTGATTTGATTTGTTGGTTTAAGTTTTCTGGTTATTATATTTCCCTATATGCGTTCTTAATAACGAGATAGAACCATTACGTTGTGTTGATGGTCCTGGAAAAATACTCGTCTTCTCCCTTAAGGACATCGAAATTTTGTCTGCGTCCTTCACATGGCGATAGAAGAATGTGATTCATTTCAATACTCGGGTTCGCTCTTTTCTTGACCTGTATAGGTAGGAATTTCTACTGCTTGTTTATCCAAATACGAACTATTTTGATTCTGTGGTAATGCCCACTCTCCATCTTGTGCTTAATTATGTCGTTCCCCTATGTATATGACAGGTCTTCGATAACTTAGAGTTGCTCGAACCCCAGGTAATTTGTTGTTCCTCATTTAAAAAAAATTTGTTTTTTTTATAGCATTCTTTTCCGTTTTAAATCATACTCATATTGGGGTTTTTTGGCTCTTGCAGGTATTGAAAACCGACTTCCTACTCTCTCTCGACCCGTGAAAGTCGTAGCTCCCTTCAGCACTAACATAAATTTCTTTGATCCTTTCCAGGTCGGTACTCATCGAACGCTGGTTTGAAGGAACCAGTTCTCCTCACCTCATTCTATAAACATTTTCAACAACTTAATAACTTTAATTGATGTCGTTGTATAACTTAAGCTATTAAAACTTTTTCTGGGTTTCGACCCTGACTCTTTCATTATTTCAATTTCGGAGACGTTTACGATTATGACACTGTCCTCATGCCACAGTGGACTTGTAATCGTTGAATTTTTTTGGTTATATAACTCTGTCGGTTTCCTATTATAAATTGTGCTTATGGTTATTCTTATGTATCTGCAACAAGGGCATTACTTTACTCTTTTAGCTTGAGTTCAAGTTTATACTTAGTTATGGCATTATTCAGCAGCTACGTGTATTCCAACTCAGTTGTATTTTGTTGCCATAATATTATAGGCCATTCATAGGTTAGAATTTTATTCCTGCACATAATGAATATGTTATTTAACAGCTTAACTGTGCTCTTCCATAGTAAATTTGGTTACATAAAATTTTATAACTCCATCCTTTTACGGTAGCTTTCCAGTGATCATTCTGCCTCATTTATCCTTACCATCATTATGCTAGTACTCAAATGCATTTTCTGTATGTTTCTCCTACTACTCTGGATTGTAGTTGGATAATAACAGTGAACTAAATCTTTTCTCTATTTTTGGAATATTTCCAATTATTGTCAGCTATGCTCTTTCCAGAGATTCAGTATTGAGATAAGTATTTAATTGCAATTGGTAATTGATTAGTATAATATCTCTTTGGAAAACTTTATGTAGATACACAAGTAGAGGTATATATATATATATATATATATATATATATATATATATATATATATATATATATATATATATATATATATATATATATATATATATATCTGTGTCTGGAAACAAGTTCGTTTGTAATATGACACTATACCTTCTTGTCTCTTGTTCACCTAATAGAGTAGATTATGTTTAGGGCCTGTAGTTGTATAATCTGCATGTTAGATTATTTATTTATCCTTCTTTCACATATTGGAATTAACTCATACTATGAGTGTAATTCAGGGAACTAATTATTAATGGACAGTCCCATGCAATTTGTTATTGGCTTCCGTCTGATGTAGAATTGCTTATTTATATGCAGACATAACTGACTACTGTGACTCTATTCATGTGTAGATAGTGTACTGTTTCCTGGAAGGTAGTCTGTAAAATTTTTCTTTTCCTTTTGATACACAGTCTAGATGAGAGTTCATATACTACTATTCTCAATTACAGTACAAAATTTCTCATATAATTCTCACCTATGTATGTATATACTAACTCATTCCATTCATCAGAAGCAGATTAAAGTTAATTCACAATTTTTCCTATGGAGAACTATGTATCCTCAGATTTAAACCAACACTGGTTTAGAGATTCTGTTGGATTCTACTCCTCAGATTTATTTTCTACAACTATGCAGAATTATAAAGGTGAATTCCTCATGATCAATTCTGTTAAATGTAGCATTTGAAATTCTAATATGCAATCAACTTTTATATGTAGTCAATTCATACTATAGGAAGTAAACACATCAATAATTTTAGAGACATACCACTCATGCAATTAACCAACCTCCCAACCTTAGAGTCCTTCTGTCTCCTAGAACTCACCCCCGAGCTGAGATCATCTCCTAGAATAGATCAACCCCTAATCTGTTTAGGAGCAGCTTATTTAAGCTATGGTTCCCCAAAGCCTGTTTCTAATTCTACGTCCAGAATATCAGGATGCTTTTCTTCCTGTTTACCTAGGCTTCCCATTTTAGGGATTCTTTAAAGCTGTTTTATGCTTTTCCTCAGCTTTTCCAGCTTTTTACCTCTTCCCAACTACTTTCCTCATCATTGGGGAAATTTAGATTCTTCCTCAAAAATCTAAATTAGAAATAATTTCTTTCAAGGATTTTTGAAAGATTGTGGGGAAATAGTTGCCTTATCCATCCTCATAGATTTAGCAAGTGATCTCATAAATCTCATTTTGGTCAATCTGCACATAATCATTTTATTCATTTCCTCAAATTAAATATTTAATTACATTCACAATATATACTTATCCTTTGGGGTCCTCTCCCCTTAGGATTAAAGTTCAAATGTCTAGCTTTGAAATTCAAACACATAAATTGGGGGTGTTACAAAAATAATATATGCCTAATGTTCATTACTTATACAATGTTTATACGACACATTCTATTTCTATAGTACTACTTGCTATGTTACCTCTGTTACACATTGTTTGTAATCATAGTTATTAGTTCTCCATTTCTTTCACACAACATACAGAGATTTAGACTATAACTCTATCATATCATAATAATAAAGAAAGAAAACAAGGTAGTGTTACCAATAATTACTACTATTCTATCTCAATAATCGAGAGAGCAAGTTGTCTACAACTTTATTTCCTGTCTCAAACATTTGTAAACAATATACACATATAACTAGTTTTCATATTAGAACAGTATCTACGCAACGGTAATACTGTAGAACAATCTTTCCAAGTTATGAGTAACCTGCTTAAAATTTCACAGTAATACTTATCTGGATTAAGTAGTTTCAAGTTGCGGTCCTCCCAACCATCAAGGGATGCTATTACGTCCTCCACTTTCCCCCTAGCTCTAGAATCTAGATGGTGCCACGAGTCAACAGTGGAAACATTTATCTTTCTGCTATGACCTCTAGATGGCCAATCCATTCAAACTTAGAAAGTTTGGTTTTACAAGGTTTTCCTTGAGTTATTTTCAACTGATCATAACTAGCTCTAGAAAATACTCTCCTTTACCAAAGAAAATTGTACAGAACCACTACTCCTCCCCTGAGATTCAGCTTTATCCTCAAAGGAGTAGGTAACTGTATTCCAACTGTCCCCAACCACCTCCTATTCTTGGAAACCTTTTTACCAATAGTTTAAAAGATCTCTTTTCATTAATTGGTTCCTCCTAATAACTCAATAAAAAAAATAATGATATTTTGTTTTATGAACAATAAAAATTTAAGTCTTTCTTGCCAGAAAATAAAATAAGCAAATTTTCTTTAACTAGTTAATAGTAGTTAACTCTTAATGAGGATGTCACCAATCCTATCGGTCTCTCTTTGCACCTTTTGGGGCAATTTCTAGTTAATCATGAAACTAGGTGTTATAGATTTATAGTGGTTTTCTGTCTCTCTATATAAACCATGTGTAATTTTTCATTGTTGAAATTTTATTATTGAATAATTTTAATAATATATGATTTATTAATCAAAAGGTGAAAGTGAAATATCAAATTAACAAGTGAGCATGATGAGAATTCCATTATTAATTTTTTATAATTATTTTAATTAAAAATAACCAAATATGTATAATAGTTTATGTTTTTATTACCATAAACAATGTTTTTTATTTAACTTATTGTTTTTTAAGAGATAATGTCAATGGTAAGCACTAGAGGAATTTCACATCCCCCTCATAGTGGTATTAAACACCTCTATACATTAACCCAAGACGAATCAAAACACCTATCTCACAATCCATCTCAGGATGCTAAAATTAAAATAATCATTAAAATTAATTATATCATAACTTTATCTTAAATTAATATGTATTAGAATACCATGTACTAATACAATGGAAAAATCAATACCACATACCTAAAAAATAATACCTCATTTTATGTGACACTATTTTATAAGACGTTTATTTTAATGAATAAACCTACTTATAAGCTAAAAAAATGAATAACTATTTTGAACATTAAACTCAACCTTTAATTTGTGAATACTATTAATAATATTATATATTATTCCTTGGATTCTAAATCTCTACTATCCATTGAATAGTTATTTACAATTAAATTAAAATTTGGAAACCATTTTTCAAAATACATACAATTATTGTCATAACTAATCAATTAACTAAAGAGAAAATTTGGCATAACTAGTTTAGAAAAAAATATTAACTTTTATTATTACTATAAATATTTTACAATATTCTATGGAGAATAAATCCCTACCATCCACGTAATAATTAGTAATGGCTAAATCCAAACTGTAGAAAAAGAGTAAGATAGTAGAAAATACTATTTACATTACATAATATTTTCCCTTATGATAAAACATATAAAATGGTTAGAAACATCAAGGAAAACATAAAACCTATTGCAATACATATGGAAACAAATTCTCAACATGTATTTGATATCACAAGTCTCAAACCTTAAACATAATAATCCCTATAAATATTACTTTTCCAATATTCCCACATAAATCCTACTCTTAAAGAGTTAAATTGAATTTAATTTCAAAAGTAAACACACATATCGACATAATTATTATTATTTTAGTTGTATTAAATACCTATTAAATGATAAAATAAATTCTTTTAAATATATAAAATAATAATATTAAATATTTATTTAATGATAAAATATATTCTTTTAAATAATAATAATAATAATAATAACGATAATATAAAATATATCGTATAAATGTGCTTAAATAAATTTTAAACACATTTATTTTAAATTAATGTTTGGTGAAATTATATTTTTGTAAATTTAAATTTTAAAAATTTAAATATTATATATATATATATATATATATATATATATATAATTGTATTTTTAAATTAAAATTAAAATGAATTTAAATTAATGATTAAAAATAAAATATTAATAATTTTTGAAATTTAATTGTTATACCTAGTAATATAGATTCGTTTTAATTCTTGATTTTATATAGGCATTCCAATATATAAAAATGTTCAAAATACAAATTTTGAGTCCAAAAATTTAAAAAAAAATGAATTTCTACGGATTTCATTCCTCATTAATTTATGTTGCTTTTGAGACACATACTAATAAAATATTTTAAGTATAATAATTAATGTTTCATTTGTTATATATAAGAGCGGCTCCTTTTAAAATCTGTGAGTTCCTTATGAAATCTGCGGCTCCTTCTGAAATCTGCGGCTAAGGAATAAGAGCGGCTCCTTCTGAAATCTGCAGCTAGGGCATCCTATTCTTCATATCTGTGGCTATGAAATCCTATTCTGCTTTGAGACAGTGATACATGTTGGGTCGTCAAAGTATCTTTAATGAAAATTAATTGTAAGGGATGAAAACCAACAAAAAGCTCCTTGCTGTTAGTCGAAACTTCTTCAGATCTATGGCTAGGGCATCCTATTCTGCCTTGAGACAGTGATACATGTTCAGACCTATTTAGCTCTTATACCCGCAACCCGAACCTAGAAACAGCAACAATAAATTTTGTGGTAGTTCCATCTCGAAATTTGCAGCCAAGTTGAGGCTCATATCTGCATAGTGAGGCCTATATTTTCGCTCCTTCTGATATCTGTGGCTAGGGAACCCTATTTTTTGGATCTACGGCTAGGGAATCCTAGTCTGCTTTGAGACAGTGATACATGTTGGGTCATCTGAGTATATTTAAGGAACTCATAGATTTCAGTTCTTAATAAGGAGTTTATCGAGCTCGTATCTCTCCAGTGCCATTACGAGCTCATATCCCTGCGGTGCTCGGGGTGATCATATCTTAGGGTTTGCTCAGAGTGCTCATAAATATATATCTGCGGCATGAGTGCATGTTTTCCCACTGATATTTGATCTATGCGGCCAATTGATATTTGATCCTTGTGGCAGGCAGATACGATGATATTCATTTATATATGACAACTGATATTTGATCTCTGCGGTGAGAAGAGCTTCGCATGATTTATGAATATAAATTGGTAGGAAAATACATTGAGCTCGTACATATTATATCTTTGACATTGCAAATATCATATATTAAATCTTGCAAATACATTACATCTCTACGGTCGTAAATTTTGATCTCTGCGTCCATCGAACTATTAAATCTTGCAAATACATTACATCTCTACGTTTCTAAGTATGGGTCTGCGATTCTGCCATAACAATGGAAGTAGGTCTGTGGTTCTAAGTTTTGGGTTCATTAAACGGGTTTTGAATCTCTTCCGTAGGGTTCGATAGCATATTTTCGGTAGTATGGCTCCAAGCTTCGCAAAGATAATTTCTGGCCTAGTTCCATCCACATCTAAGAGTCAAGCTCTTGCCCATATTTTCAGTGAAGCCCCAACTCCCATTGTGCAGGTGGTCAAGGCCTCACTGGATGAGGCCTTGATTTTTTCTAAAAGTGACTTAATCTACCAATTTAATGGCTTTTGGAAGCAGCTGAAAACTCTCCATAGTTGGATCTCGGAGGTATGGAAGCCTCTCATTTTTTATGAAATTAATATCTACCCATGTGCTAAGGGTTTATTTATAGTAAATTTTAAAAACTATGAAAGCAGACAATGAATTTTAGATTTCGGCCCTTGGTTTTGGAAAAAATCAGGCCTATTCATCAAGCCATGGAACCCATCATTCGATCCCTCAACAACAGTCATAACCTCAACACCAGTTTAGGTCAGAATGCCAAATCTACCTTTGCATCTCTGGAATCTCTCCTTGCTAAAAGCCATTGGAAATGTAATTGGGAAAGTTTACTGCAGGTGCCCAGAAACATAGAAATATATCATAACCACCTATGCACACATCTGTGTAGAAATGGACTTCAGCGTCAGATTCCTAGCTGAAATAATCCTAACAAGCAAAGACTATGTATGGAACCAAAAACTCGACTATGAAAGTGTCCTCTTCAGATGTCGATCCTGTTTTGAGACAGGCCATCTAGCCAAAAATTGCCCAAAAGTCTCTCAAAAAAATTCTGCTAGAAAGAATCATCATAGATCTACATGGTGGGAAGGAGAAC
Organism: Pinus albicaulis; assembly: GCA_034641835.2. Lineage (NCBI taxonomy): Eukaryota > Viridiplantae > Streptophyta > Pinopsida > Pinales > Pinaceae > Pinus > Pinus albicaulis. The sequence goes on from CM076577.1 coordinate 306,648,148, forward strand.
AAAAGAAACATTACACTGTCATCAAGGAAGAATACTCTCCAGAAAACTCTAAATTGCAAGAAATCAGGCAAGAAAGAAACAACCCTCAAAACAATCAAGGGGAAAGCCCCGCCCAACAACAAAAAAATGAACTCGTCAACCCTTCAAGCATCAACAATTATGAGGATTCGAATACCCCACAAAGAAAATCTTCATTTAGTAGCAAAGCAGATCTCCCAGATCCAGAAGATAAGACACTAGTGTCCCAAGGTTCTGAAGAGATAAAGGAGTTGCAAGATAAAGGAAGTTGGAAGACCATAGAGAAGAAAAAGAAAGCTTCAACACCAATCTCGCCAAAAAAGATGAGAAGCCAGACAATTAAGAACGAAGAAAATTATAGATCTGATAGACCAAATTTGGTCTCAGTGAACGTTAACTATCATCATCATCATCATCACCATATATATATATATATATATATATATATATATATATATAATTACAATATTTTATTTATGGTTATCATTCTCCAAATTAAAATGTTAATACATATATCATCCCTAATATTATGAATTGTAAAACACATATCCATAGCATATAACCTCAATTTATTGTGCTATTAATAATTCTTTAAAACTTTACATATCAACTCCATATTGAGTTTTGAAAGAATTCCAAATATTTCTCATACTTTGAATTATAAAAAACCTATTAATAACATATGTTCTGTTTCTATTTACACATGTTTGATATTATAATTTTTTACTTAGCATATATATTTAAATATCTCATTTATAGCTTACATTAAACATTTTTTTTCATTTAAATTACTATACTTTCACTATATAAAATTTACATAAAATTATGTTATTTAATATACACACTAAAGTACTTTATTTATATTAAACATGGTTGAATTGTATATATATTCTTCTTACTAAAGGTCGACCCCAAATATTATTTGGAATTATAAAATTCTTGTAAAAGATATAAAAAACATTGAAACACTAATTTTAATAGTCTCAACTTGTATATACTTATAGGTTTTCTTATTGCAAAACAAAATTCATGGAGTAAGTCAAACTTAGTCAAACATGATATCAAAGCTACAAGTCCCGTTTAGTGTTTTATGCTATGTAACTCCTACTACATTTCCTAATATGTCCTTTTCCCTCTATCCCTCTACTTCGATCCTATTGAAGCACTGGAACGAGCTTTCTGTTATGCGTGGAAAACGGTGCAATGAATTTTCAGTCTGGCTACACCGTGTTGAAAAAAAAATTGGTATGTGAAATTATTGTACCTTAAACTATGATGAAAGCCGTATTGTGAGTGCGTTGAAATCATTGACGATTTATATATGAATTATAGTTGAGGTATTGTTGGTTTTTATTGAATATACATATATACCTTGGTGTTGGCGAAGTGCGGGCCTATTCTTGATTTCATGATTTATTGGTTTTGATGCTAATTCTATGGTGGCATCCAATGAATTTTAGGGTATTGTAGGGTGGGATAAATTTCAGGCGGGTTAGATTGCATAATTTCTTGTTGTATTTTTGGCATCACAAAGTGGTAGAGGGAATCAATAATTTTTTGGGGAAGTTTTTAAAGGTAAGATTAGATAGAGAAATAAAATTAATCTTCACTCTTGTTAGGATATGTGTAGAAGTAGACATTAGTAAACATTTGCCAAATAATATTATCGTAATTCAGAAAAATATGCAATGGGCCCAATATCTAGACTTTCAAAATATGACATTTAGATGTCGTATTTTTCTTCAAACAAGACACTTACAATATTTGTGTCCTCAAACCAAAAAATATCCCAAAAGAAAAAAGAGACAAGACCAAAGTCTAAAAGGATGAAAGTTCATAGATTCCCATGAATACACAATAGATGACAAAGAAATCCAGTGAATACTACAAATGTTGTTGATTCAGAACTCTTAGAAAACCATAGAGAGAATAAGGATAAAGTAGGTAGTTCTTATGGATCAATCATCCAAAGTAACATCAAAATGGTATCTACAACAAAATATGGAAAATACTACCCGTGAAAGAGAGGAAAACTACACTAAAATACTTCATGCATCAAAAAGTTAACACTTTGATAAATGAATCCCTGTAAATTTAACAAAAAATCAAATGGCTATTTTAAATCCCACTCCCAACTACAGTGGTTGGAGAAAAGTGGTGGAAAAAAAGGGTAGGAAAGAATAGTGACTTTTCTTCTTATTGTTTTTCTATGTTCATTCTAAGTACCTAGTAAAGTTGGTCTGATCGAATTTTTTTTAAGTATATGAAACATGTAATTTTGTTTTTTTTAATAAATTTGTAATTTTTTCTTGGGGAAAAAAATAACTTGATGGATCTTAATAGATCGATGGAGATGACAGAATATCACTTTGGTATTCTTCCATTAGCGAAAATACCTCCAGCCAATCCAACAAATCATGTCCCAGAGGCACGCTCTAATTCAAACTTCTCAGCCTGGTGATGATATAGTTATTTTAAGTGATTTCATATTTGTAGCTACTTTTGTACAAGACCAGTTAGGCCAATGCCTCATTATTGGTTTAGTTATTTGGGTTTTATTTAGCTCTCATATGTCTCTCAAACTTGTCAGCCTGATGATGATATAGTTATTTTACGTGATTTCATATTTGTAGGTACTTTTGTTGATTTCATATTTGTAGTTACTTTTGTACAAGACCAGTTAGGCCAATGCCTCGTTATTGGTTTATTTATTTGGGTTTTATTTAGCTCTCATATGTCTTTGTCCTCCCTCAGGAGAGCATATTTTTGGCTATGGTCCAACTTTCCATCTAAAATACTTGCTCATCGGGGATTTGTTGGGGAGAAATACCATACCAGGTGGGTTCATATTGGGGAATATTTATTGAGGAAAAACTGACATAATATATTGGGTGATATATAGGGGTGAAAGGTTTTATATTTGCAGGTAAAAAAAATGGAGCTCAAAGCTAATGAAAAAATTATAAAGGGGTATAAAAATGTTAATGAATAAATGGATATCTTGAAAATAGGGAATTTTAAATTGAGAAGGTGTATTGGATTCATATTGGTAGGGGGTTAAACAATGTTGTTTTTAGAGGTATTTTCCAATACATAGTCAAATTAAAGGTATTGTTTAATATGCCATGAATATGTAATAGGTTCATTAAGTGAAGCCCCACTAAACTTCCCTAACTTTTATAATATTTTATGTAAAATTTTATATTTGGTAGGTATAGTTTGATTGAGATTAATTCTAAAGAATGTGTGTTTTCATAACTTTTACCAACTTAATCGTAGGTTCCTTGATCTATTAAATAAAATGAAATCTTCTTTACCAATTTGGTCTATAATTTTTTCATAATATTAAAAATTAAATTATTATTATTATTTATAAAACAACTTTTAATATTATTTTTTTAGTTTTTTATTATCTAATAAATGTTAATAATTGATTAATTTTGTAAAAAAAAAAATATTGTCACTTTATATAAACTATTTGGTAAATGGGCAGATTTTTAAGATAGTTTTTGTATATAATTAATTTGAAGGTTATGGGTATTTATTGTCCCTAACCCATCAACAAAGGTGTTTTAGAACCTAAGTTGGTCTTTATATTGCTAAAACTTTTAAATTTAAATCATTATTAATATTATTGTTATTATTGAAAAGAGAGGATATTTATAGTTCAACGTTGGAGAAATGTTGTCTCATAATTGTAACATCAATATACATAAAAATAAAAATAAAAATTTATTTTATTTCTTATGATTATATTATATTGATTCCTTCTCACTCTAAGTAATGTTAAGAAATAACATAAACATAGATATTATAATCATGATTATGATTTAATTTTGTTTATGCAATATAATTGGAATGACTATAGTGATTATGATTTACAAATGTCTATGCAATATTATTCGAATGATTATAAACAATACCCATTCATATGTTTATATTCCTACTCACATAAACCATATAAAGTTTCGTCATTTGACTCCTAGTCTGATTAACTTAGACCATGAACTTATTATGATTCACATTATAATAGTTTAAGGGTCTAACAACCCTGTTTTGTCAGGTTTATCAACTAAGCTCTTTGTGGTACAAACATTATAGTTTTATTGTATATAATTGTCCTACCCCTGACAGGTATTAAAAGGCTTGAGATTGGAAATTATACGGTGTATTTTGTCAATCTACTTCGCAGTGTTTTCATTACACACCTTTAACACTTTTCAACCCCTCACTCGTTGGATATATGGTGTGAAATCCACAGTTGTGGTTGTTTGGTACCAGGATAGGGTATCGACCACCTTCCAACCCTAACCACTTTGTTCATTTTTCTCTCCTGGAGTTGGAGGTGCCTGCTCTGCACCCTTTCTGCTGCCATCGATACAGCTACCTCGTTTCCTTCTCGCGCCATTTCCTAACTTGTATGAATTGCGTCCTATTTCCACGTATAGTGACCATTCTCCCATCGGGGTCTTTTATGAAGTGACATAGATGTTTATTATTCACATTGTTATGCAATTTCAGGTTTCAGTAACTTTTGTTTGCTTATTTCTTTCTCATTCTTTTAGTTATGCTCTCCGGGTAGCGGTTCAAGGATGACTTACGGTATTTATGCTTTTGGTAGTTCAGTGGTGGTGAGATGCCTTTGATGTGGCTTTCATGGTTCTATTCACTGGAGTCTAATTTGACCTCTTCGGCTTCAACATCCCCAGGTAATCTTAATCATCAACTTTCGCCACATATGTTAAGATTATTGGGTTTTTACTCTCCCATTAATGTGTTTTATTATGTAACTTTTCCTTGGGTATTTCCACAGAATTGTGATGTTGGTTCACCTCAGGCTTCATGGTTGAGGTAATGTATATATCAAGCTCTATATTACTGTTAGTATTTATGGGTGTTTCTCGGTTCGGATTTTGGTTAAGAATATATCGAAACATAGGTTTCATGCTCATACTGGTATGGCCACAGTTCTTGCCATAACAATTATTGCAAAATTTTCTTCATTCTGTCAATGTAATTTTGGCTTAACTATGTTGTCACAGGTACATGAACTCCCGCGCTTGGTGGTTGACCTTAGATGCAAGACCTCTCCTATTTTTCTCTCTCGATTTTATTCTGAGCACTCATAGCATTTCTCTTCTTTTTTTTATAATGTTTTTCTTGGCTCTAAGTTTCTTTTGGAGATGTAAATACAATGGGCCTCACCCTAGTTTAGTGGTTGAGTTATTTGTTTAAATTCTACCCATTTTGTGATTCTTATCATGGCTATAAGCACAAGATTCTCGCGTCCATCTCGTGAAGGATTTTTTTGACCTGACATGGTTTTTACCTGTGTATAGCTTTGTTATTTTGTGAAGCGACTTCGACTGTCACCTTCTTTTCGGCACAAAACGTATTTCAAATTAATGTAACTTTTCTCCTTTGATTATATGAAGTTACGTATTCAGACCTCTGAATCTATGATTGGTTAACTATATACTCATTTTTAGTTATTTTTACTACATTTACAGAGTTTGATTATTATTGGCTTTTGATATTTATATTTATACTTCTCCTTCCTACATGGTGTGATTTTTACTATTTTCAATAATATAAATTCTATATATTTTCTGAGTCTTTCTGAGACTTATACTCTTGAGCATAGGAATTCCTACATATATTTTTGGTAATATATATATATATATATATATATATATATATATATATATCCCTCAAACAGAATTTAACATAAATGTTAAGAGGGATTTGTTATGATTTACTTTACTTTGTTTTCTGTTGCTATATTTTATACGATCCAATTAATAATGTAAATCGATGTCCAAACCATCTTTCCTTCTGAGTTACTGATGTAATTCTTGCCTGTGTATAACATAGAGTAGTTGAATGAAAACGACCTGTTCTATCCAGGGTTTATACTCTCGACTAAACTAACAGTTTTCTAACTTATTACAGGGTCTATAATATATCTTTCCAGTGTGTTTTCTCCATTTATATTCTATAACCGACCTTCCCTTATACTAAAGAGAGTACCCTATATTTGAGGATAAAATATAGATGTAAATTTTACCAACTGGTTATCAATATTTCCATCACATAAATATGTAAATCAATAGTCCTTCTATTTAACTGTAAGAAAATTACTTAATAAGAAAAGGTAATAATCAACACATTTAGTTCTTATGAGCTAAAAAATTCCTTTTCAATAATTATAAAATCATCTATTTGTCTAAACAAAAATTTCATTGGCACTTCTCCTAGTTTTTACTTTTCAAGCAGACTATTTACTTATCTCACTTTGGAGACTTTTGGTGATGTTATCCCTACCATGATAGAGGGTATTATGTCCTTGTCTACCCCCATGCTCTGCACGAGAGTAGGGATATTTAGCGGTATTTTTCACCACAAGAATCGAGTCCAGTACTCTTATCTTTCCAAAATTCATGGAGGGATGCTGAGTTTCCACTCATCACCACTAGCTCTGGATTAAATCTCTCCCTTTCTATCTGATAGTTTTTCCTTCAGTCACATAACCCATTTTCCTCAGTGGGATGTACCTTTTATCCAAGGTAAATGTTTAACTACTTTTTGCCCAACTAATCTCAGATCTTAGAATACTTTATCATCGGTATTTTATGGAAAACATTTCATAATTAATTTTTATTCAAAATAGAATAATAATGTTTATTCATTTAATCTCATTTTAAAAAATAAAAGTATAATCTCCTTTTTAAAACAAAATTAACAAAATGGTTTGGAATTAATCCAATTGTCACAATAATATTATATTTAGAAATAATAAAATAATAGTTACAAGTTTTACAAATTGAAAATTATTAATAACTAAAACAAAAAGACATTTCAATATTGAAAATAAATAAAATCATTCAATTCCATCTTTAATTACATAGAGGCTTATTATATGGCCTAGTTTTAGAACAACGTGTGATTTCTATCACTATAAGTGGAGTTGATATGTTGATATATCTATATCTATATCTATATATATATATATATATATATATAGTGTAAATGTTAGCTATAATAAAAATTAAAAAAAATACACATATTTATCCTACCAATTCCAACGAGTACCACTATAACATTGGTCATTCTCATACACACAGAAATTTGATGGTTTCTAATAGCTACCACTATAACTTCTAAACATGCAGTTGCCCCTTTAGAATGCTCAAGTGAATCAAGGGGATTTGAACCACTAAAATCATTTCACATAATACTAATACTTCATTTACATGGATTAGTTGAGTTTCCACTTGGCAGAGAGATGAAATAATTTAAAAAAAATAAAATCTAATATTTTCCTTCTAAATATTTCAATATAGGTACATCACTTAATTGATAGAAAAAAAGTGCAATTTTTTTCTTATATGTGCTTTCTACTCTACTTTATAACATGATACTCTACTTTATAGCATGAGGGAGATGTGTAATTTATTTGCTAATATGTGTGTGTGGGGAGAAAAAATCAATAGTATTCCTTTATTGTTTAAAATTATTTGTCATTTTTTGGTTCGTTCAGAGTGAAGACTCTTCATAATATATATATATATATATATATATATATATATATATATATATATAGTCTATTTTGCAAAGTCAAGAAATAATGTATTTTTGATTTTTTTTTAATTAGTGGTCTTATTTATAAAATATTTATATCCAAACAAGTATCACATCTCTTTCAAGTATATTTTGATTTGCGTTGAATGTTTATAAATATATATTTTCCTCTTATAAATATTTTGAATACATTGTTGTAAGCAATTGTCTATTAGTAATTTTGAATATATTTTTAATATATGTAATTGTGATAGCTAATTAATTGTTAATAGTGTCCCTATATGTATCACTAAATATATCTCTCTCTCCCTCTCTCTTCCCCTTCTCTCTCTCTCTCCCCCCCTTCTATCCCTCTTCCCTCCATCTCTCCTCTCTCCCTCTCTCTATCTCCCTTATCACTCTGTATCTCTCTCTCTCCACCTTTCTCTCTCTATATTTGTCTTATTACCTCCCTTTCTCTCCCCCTCCCTCTCTCATTCTCTCTCTCACGACATCTTGCTCTTCCTTCCTCTCTCTCACTTTCTCTCCCACATCTCTCTCTCTCTCTCCCCAGCTGAGCCACTATCCCATTCCCTCTCTCCTTCTCTCCCCTCTTCCATCCATATCTCCTTCTTTGTATTTCTATCTCACCCCAAAACATACATACACTCTCTCCATCTCTCCCTTGTCACTCCCTCTCTCTTTATCTCTCTATGTATTTATTATCCATCTCTCTATCCCTCCATCTCAAGTCATCTCTCTGGTCCTTCCCCTCTCTCCCTTTCTCTCCTATCTCCTTCTCTCTCCCCCCGTATCTCTCTCTCTCTCACCTCCAACCTTGTAACGATCTCCCTCCTCTCTCTCCTCTTTTCCTGTTCGAGCTTTGTGTCTCCCTCTCTCTCCCTCTCTATCTCTCTTATCTTTCTCTCCCTCTCTCACTCCTCTCTTTCTCGCTCTCTTCATTCCTCCTCTCCCATGTCTTTCATTTGATCTCCATCTCTAGCTTGCCACCCCCTCTATTTATCCATGTGTATCACTCTATGGCTTTGCTCTTCCCTCCATACATATAATTATATATCATGATATATTAATTATAATATACCAAAATGAATATTATATTAAATTTAATATTGTATTAATCCAAACTTATTAAGTTTAATAATATTAATATTATAATATATTAATATTAAACTTTTAATATCAATATTATATTGAATGACGTTTTCTACATGAAATGATAACAAAATTTATAATAGAACCACATCAAATAAATATATGGTTTTTCATTTTAAAGATTCATTTTACAAATATTTAATTAGAAGAAATATTGAAATATTTTGGAGTAGGATTTTTCCATAATTTGTGCTCAATTAACCATTTTCCTTTGATTTAAGAAATGGTATTGCCTTTAGTAAAGAGTATAGATTGTTAGGAAATCGTATTTCCTTTAGTAAAGAGTAAACAGGTTTAAAATTTTACCTAATTTGGAACTTTAATGTGGTAAATTTTTTTGTTTGAGGTAATTTTATGATCCATTCATTTTTTTTATTTTTTTTTGGTAGTTTAGACTAATCCAAATATTTCCATTTTTTCTCCTCCCATCCCACCCACGGGTTTTGAACCCGTGACCTTGCAGACGGAGTGCCTTAAAAATGCACCACATCACCGACTGCTCTACACCACGAGGGCTATGATATATTCATATTCATGAATATGATAAAAGAAATATTACTCAAACAAATGCTTTAGCCCATATTGAAGAAAATTATTTTTATTATTTTCTTAGGACATGACATACTTACACAACGACCTCTACCTCTAGATGAAATGATAGTGTCAATATGTTTGTGATCATCACACATTGACACTATTATTTACACCCACCAATGAAAATCTTTTACAAAGTGGCCCACCTACTTTGTTTCACTAGTTCCACCCAACAAAATTATTGCCGTAAACCAAGGAATACATCATCTCTATACCATGTGATATATATATATATATATATATATATATATATATATATATATATATATATATATATATATATATATATGGATGGGGCTAGTTAGAAATAATAATATAATACTTCAATTAATAAATTCAAAAATAATGATGGTTAACATACTTTTTAGTATAATTTATGTAACACCCCCAATTTGTGTGTTGAACTTTTAAAGTTAGACATTGAACTTTAATCCTAAGGGGGTGGACCCCAAAGGATAAGTATGGTGTGAATGTAATTTAATATTTAAATTGATGAAATAAATAAAATGATTGTGCATATTGACCAAGATGAGAATTAGAGATCACTTGCAAAAATCCATGAGGATGGATAAGGCAATAAATCCCCACCATCTTTCAAAAATCCTTGAAAGAAATTAATTTAGATTTTGAGGAGGAATCTAAATTTCCCCAATGATGAGGAAAGTAGTTGGGAAGAGGTAATAAAAGCTGGAAAAGCTGAGGAAAAGCATAAAACAGCTTTAAAAAGTCCCAAAATGGGAAGCCTAGGCTAAACAGGAAAGAAAGCATCCTGCTATTCTGGACGTAGAATTAGAAACATGCTTTGGGGAAACATGAGCTTAAATAAGCTGCTCCTAAGCAGATCAGGGGTTGATCTGTGGTGGAGGTGATCTCAGCTCGGGGGTGAGTTCTGGGAGACAAAGAGGACTCTAAGGTTGGGAGGTTGGTCATTTGCAATAGTGGTATGTTTCTGAAATTCTTGTTTATTTTGATTTATTATGGTATGAATTGGATACATATAAAATTTAATTGAATGGTATGATTGATTTTAGTACTAGATTTAACAGAATCCATCTTAAGGCATTCACCTTCCAGATTCTGTTTAGTTGTAGACCAGAAATCTATAGAGTAGAAACCCACAGAAACTTTAAACCAAAGACGGTTTAAATCTGAAGCTACTTAGTCTCCACAGATAATTAAATATTAACTTGTTTCACATATGTAAAGGTGAAATTTTATGTCATATATGCTAGAAAAATATTATGTAAATGAAATCTACATAGTATGATAAAAGAAGAAGCCAAGACATTATTATGTATATTTAGAAATTTTCCTGAATCAAAAAAATTTTACTCTATAGAAGTATTATAGCATTTATAATTTTATGCATATTGCATTGCACGTCTCTAACCCTTGAAATAAATATCATAACCCAATAGACTTACTTTATGCTTAAAACCACCACCAAATGAACCTCAAGATACAATAACCTCATGCATTCCAAAAAAAAAAAAGTACCGAGAGCTAAAACAATAGATCATTTTAACAACGATTATAAATGAGTAGTTGGGCGGAAGAAATATATATTCGAACCATATAGCTATTTGGATTAATGTATGGTCAAACTATATTAAATCATGGTTGTTATTTAATCTACTCGGCATTGGGCCTATGTCAAAAAAATTCCTCCGACCGCACAGACATTAATGTTCCACGGCATTTTAGGTTTCTTTTGAACATGAGAGGTAATGAACAGATGTAAAAATAAAACAATGATACAATGCGTAGATAACAGATGCAACAATAAAACTACGAATTAACGCATAGATAACAAGGGCCGAGTACCAAATATTTACGCAGGGTATCGATGTCCATATGCCGCGGTTGGAAAGTGTTTATATGCCAGAAGGTATTATATTGACTTAGCAAAGGAGGTGTAACCTTGTCTATTTTTGTGAAGAGCGTTACTAGTATTAAGAACAAAAGAAATACAGAGGCACAATTGCGTTAAGGAAGGGAGTTACCGACGTGGGAGCTCGGCTCTTCCCCTGGCAAGGTTCGTTGGTCATCATTGCCATCTACAATGAAGCCAATTGAAATAATTTGGTTTCGACTGGCCAATACGCCACTGACCCTAGGCACGATTGAGATAGGGCGACGAAAACATAAAACACATCCATAATATAGGTCCTGACAGTTACCACTTGATCTCAACCAATATTAGAGTTCTGAAACACGTGCAAACAAATCAGATGCGTAAATCTCTGCAATTGTATGGCAGAACCAGAAATTGGCCTGTAAGTAGGGTTTTCATTCTACCCTGGGATCGCATCGATTTAGAAAGAAAAATAAAAACAAGAAGTCAACACGCTATTAGAAAATTTAACACGTCAGCCATGGAGAGGCGATCAAACTTGGACGCAGGAAACCCTGAGATCCCACGCCAAGACGTAGATAAATATGTTAACAAAGGGTTCGGCATGTAGCCAGGAGGAAAGCCTATTAATGGCTTCTATACATGCGATGCGTACTAAGTGCAGCAGTAAGAGATCTGCAAAATAAAACTCTTACGAGTAAAACAACTCGTCTTCACAGCAGAACGGACTACCAAAACCTATAATAAGAAAAACAAGGATATGTATGAATCATGAAGAGCGCGGCCAGAAAACCCCGCCGTCTGCACCCTCTGCACAAAACAATCAGTAGAAGATTTAGATACGGCATTACCTGACGAGATCAAAATGAGTTGCAGAACGTAAGGAACTATAGAAATCTTACGCTCAAACTCTCTCCGGTGCAGGAGTCGATACCTTCACGCTGACCTGGTATCCCTGCACATAATCCACAGGGAAAGAGCCGCGCCTTAGGTGAATGAATTATGAACAACGACAAACACAACCACAAGAATAAAATCCAACCATAAACTGAGCCAGCTATATAGATAAGAATAGGCGGAGGGCGAGGGGAATGGCATCGAGTTGGTGCCGCGGAGATAAATCGGAAGGGTAGGATAAACCCTAATCACACTGCCCCAGAAAGTTAGAAAATCCCAAAGTCAATTTGGAAAAACCCAGCTTCGTCGATATACTGGTACTATGCGATGTAACTGAGGTTGCAGAAGAGGTACTGGGATGCATAATGGCGTCCTCGTTCTGCAGTTTGCTCAGCTGTAAGGACTGCCTTTCTGTGTCATCCAGCTGAGTGCTACGCATCATATGCCATAGGTGGTAAGCTAACCCTAGAACTCAAAAGTTCCCAACGCAGAAATTGGCGCACCCAGTACTGAGCCAGAATAGAAGAACAAATGGAAACGTTACACGTAAATTACTTGCTGGGCATGGGTCTATGAACGTCGGCATCTGGTACTTCAATCTCCTTAGCGAGACATCGTCCCTGCGTACAAAACCATTGAAACATCAGAATGAAACCCACACGGTAAACCAGACCAATCAGATTTCGAGGCTATACTGCTATTACCATCAAAAATCAGTACGCATGGTGCGTACTATACGTATCAAAACCAGATCGTATATGCACTGGTTCAAAAAAAAATAAAAAAATGATAACTCGACGCAAGAGGTAATGCGCTCGGATTGGTATTATTCATATACGCCAATACGCATAATTGTTAACATCATTGCAGGCAGTAATATTCATATAAGTATAGACTAATAATAATATACCCTGCCGCGACGAATTAGAAAAAGGGTTGAAAAGTAAAACAATGCCAACAAGTTTTATGATTAGGGTTAGGTATAGACCAGATTTGTTAGGTCTCGACGTTGCATAATTAATAGTCGAATCACTGTCATATATATCAATAATCCAAACGCCTTAAGCTCCACGACAATAACTTATATGGATATAGACTCCTCGACGTACGAAGTTATTAGAACATACACGTTGTATTATATACACCAGCGATATTTCAACGTGTTATCAAGGTATAGGTATATTATGTATAGTATATGCTTGGTGCGGATTCAATAATATTATCAAATGATATATATATGTGTTATATATAATTGTGGATTCAATGATATTATAAAAGGGGTGTTATATATATATATATATATATATATATATGTGTGTGTGTTATATGATGTTATCGAAGGGTGTGTATGTACATAGAATCTATGCTTATATTATATCTAGGGGGGAGTATCCCATGTTAATATAAAGGGGTATAGAATTTTATATACATGGTTATAATGTATGCATGGGGGATACTCAATGCTATTAGGAAGGGATAGTGGAAAAGAGATCCTAAAATTTGAATAAGATACTAGATGGGTAGAGGAAAATTTAAAAAGATGGAAATAAAATCCAATTTCTGAACTTAATATTCAGACAACCAGGTAAATAAAAATGAAACCCCAGTATATATGTTGAAAGAGAAAAAAAAATAAAAATTCTTAAGCTGGAGGTGTTACAAATGGTATCGGAGCCCAAGTTGCAAAAAATGGGTTGTTGTTATTGTGCTCACTGAATTATGAATGTTATTGAACACTGTGGAGATTGTTTTTTTTTGTGTTTTACTGATAAAAGTTATGAGTGTGTACAGTGGTGCTAAAATGGCTGAAGAGGGAGGAATTTATGTGGATCTGCGTGATGAATTTGCTACTCCAGATCCCAATGCCCCGGTAATGGCTATGATGCACCGGTTGCAACGAGAATTGGCTGAACTAAGAAGCCAGAATGACATATTGTCATCAGCCAGTAAGGAGTAGGAAAAGCTCATCAGAGAACTCACTTCTCGGAACAGCCAAGAAGGCGAAGGTTCCGGAAAGAGGAAGATGGATGAGTCTGATGATGATGATGCAGCTAGACATCAACATAAGCAGAAAAGAGAATTGCAGGGAGAATTTCGAAAGATCAAACCTCCCTCCTATGATGGGGAGAAGGAAGAAGATGCTGAAGCTTGGTTGCTGAACATGATCAAGTATTTCCAAGTTTATGAATATGAGAGCAATCTGAAGGCCAGATTAGCTGTGTACCAGCTACAAGGAAAAGCTACACTTTGGTGGGAAGAGACAAAAATGGTGCATGCCATTGATGAAAAGACCGTTACTTGGGAAGATTTTCAGGCTAAGTTCAAAAATCGTTATTTGAACGAGCGTTATTATGATGATAAAGCAAAAGAATTTCATGAACTTAGACTAGGACAACTCACTATCGATGAGTTTGTCACTAAGTTCACCAATTTATTGAGGTATGTCCCTTACATTAGGGAAGAAAAGGCAAACGTCCAAAGGTTTTTAAATTGTTTGCCTACTGTGTATAAAGAGAAGATTGAGTTTGACAACCCGAAGACAATGGACGAAGCGGTTAGAAAAGCAAGTTTATGATATCAGCAGTTTAAAGGAAAGGCTGAACAAGGGAAGAGCTGGTTGAACAAGGGTGAGTTCAAGGGGAAAAGACAAAAAACAGCATATCTAAGGAATTTTGGCAGAGATCATCAGCGAAAAAAATTCAATAAACCAAAAGAAAGCCAAACTGCTCAGTCCCAAGTGGCTTCAAAACAAGTTGAAGGGAACAATAAAAAAGAAGGGCCAGTTAGAATGAAGAAACCTTTGAAATGTTGGGGCTGTGGAGAACCCCATATGATGAGGGACTGCCCCCATCGAAATATTCATATGATCAGCAGAGAGAGAGAGGCAACAATAGTAAATGACATAGCCAGAAATATACCAACTATCAGTGCAGCATTGGAAAATCGGCAAGCAGAACATCAAGCAACCATGGTGGAAATGGAGGGTAAGATGTCTGACCTACCTGTTACTGTTTTTATTGATCCAGGTGCTTCTTTGAGTTACGTTAGTCCTGGGATTGTAGAAAAATGTAAAATTAAACCTGAAAAATTTCAGCAGTCATGGTTGGTACAGCTGGCCACTGGAACTAAGAGAGAATTCACACATAAATTGCCCAAAACAGCAATACAATTAAATGGCTTTCCAACAGAAGTAAATTTGAACATATTGCCATTAGGATCCTATGACTTGTTGATAGGAATGGATTGGCTGGAAAAGAAGAAAGCTCTGATGAACTGCTGGGATAAAACCCTGCATTGTGTGGATGAAGAAGGGAAACCTTTTACACTAAAAGGGAAACCAAAATCCATTTCAGTAAGACAAATATCAGCCTTACAATTAAAAAGAACAACTAGAAAAGGATACCAAGTTTATGCAGTACATGTGGAAGAAGTAGAACAGAGAACTGAAGAAAATCTGCTGAGTGAATTACCGGTGGTAAGGGAATTTAAAGAAGTTTTCCCAGAAGAGATTCCTCATCTTCCCCCCAAAAGAGAAATTGACTTTTCCATAGATCTGGTGCCAGGAGCCACACCTATTTCCCGAGCCCCCTATCGAATGAGTCCGCCTGAACTTATGGAGCTGAAGATGCAGCTGCAAGAATTACTGGATAAAGGTTATATTAGACCAAGTGTGTCTCCGTGGGGAGCACCGGTCTTATTTGTGAAAAAGAAAGATGGAACTTTTAGGATGTGCATTGATTATCGTCAACTGAACAAGTTGACCATTAAAAATAGATATCCACTCCCTAGAATTGATTATCTTTTTTATCAAGTGAGAGGGGCCTCAGTGTTTTCCAAGATTGACTTAAGAACTGGGTATCACCAGCTCAGAATCAAGGAAGAAGACATTAGCAAAACAACTTTTTGAACCCGGTATGGACACTACGAATTTGTAGTCCTACCTTTTGGATTGACAAATGCCCCTGCCACCTTTATGTGCCTGATGAACAGTGTGTTAAATAAGTATTTGGATAAATTTGTTCTGGTGTTCATAGATGATATTTTGGTCTACTCCAAAAACAAAGAAGAACACAAAGAACATTTGCGGATAGTGTTACAAACTCTGAAATAAAATCAGCTATATGCCAAGTTCAGTAAATGTGAATTTTACAAGGATAAGATTCAATATTTGGCTCATATTATTTCTGAAAAAGGGCTTGCAGTTGATCCTGAAAAGATAAAAGCCATTAAAGAATGGCCAGTTCCAACTGATGTTTCCGCAGTAAGGTCATTCATGGGGATTGCAGGCTATTATTGTAGATTTGTGGAGAGATTTTCTGCCATAGCACATCCCATCACTTCATTGCAAAGAAAGGGTGTCAAGTTCGTGTGGACTGAAAAATGTCAAATCAGTTTCGAGCAATTAAAACAAAAACTTACTTCATCCCCTATATTAAAAATTGTTGATCCTGATAAAGAGTTTGTTGTATGTATAGATGCTTGCAGAGAAGGGTTGGGAGGAGTCCTTTTACAAGAAAATTTAGTTATTGCCTATGAATCTAGGAAACTGAAAATACATGAACAGAATTATAGTGCTTATGATTTAGGATTTGCAGCTGTTATACATGCTTTGAAAATGTGGCGGCACTATCTTCTTGGGAAAAAGTTTACATTGATGACTGATCACATTAGTCTTAAATATTTCTTTTCTCAAACTGATCTGAATGCAAGACAAGCCAGATGGTTGTCCTTTTTAAGTGAATTTTATATGGACATAAAACATATCAAGGGAAAAGAAAATAAAGTTGCTGATGCATTAAGTAGGAATGCTTGTCAAAAGCTAAACAGCATTGGGAGTAGTGCCCAGATGGAGGTGGAAGAATTGGTGAGAAAAGTAGCAAATCAAGATCCACACTATGAAACACTCTTGGTGAAACTACAGAAAAGGGATAAAACTGATTTCACTCAAAACCAAAAAGGGTTACTCTATTACAAAAACAGGTTGTATATTCCAAATGTAGAGTCATTAAAAAGAGAAATTTTGGATGAATATCACAAACAGCCTTATGCAGGGCATCCAAGATACCAGAAGATGTTAACAACCTTGAAAAAGAAGTTGTTCTGGCCAGGAATGAAGAGAGATGTGGCAGAATATTTAAGTAGGTGCATGGAATGTCAACTAGTCAAAGTTGAGCATCAACATCCAGCGGGTCTTCTAAATCCCTTGCCAATTGCAGAATGGAAATGGGACACAGTTTCCATGGATTTTATAACAGGACTACCCAAAACCAAATACCAACATGATTCTGTAATGGTGGTAGTAGACACTCTAACCAAAGCTGCCCACTTTATACCAGTGAAATCTACTTTCAGAACAACTCAAGTAGCAAATGTTTTCCTGAAGGAGATAGTAAGGCTTCATGGAGTTCCCAAAGTAATTGTTTCAGATCGAGATGCTAAGTTTACAACAGCGTTTTGGAAAGGATTTTTTGGAGGGATGGGTACTAAGCTGAATTTTAGTATTGCCTATCACCCTCAAACTGACGGGAAAACAGAAAGGACGAATCAAATTTTGGAGGATATGTTGAGAATGTATGTGATGGATAGACCATCAAAGTGGGAAGAGTATCTGCATTTAGCTGAATTTTCCTATAATAAAAGTTACCAATCTTCTATTAAAATGAGTCTGTTTGAGGCACTATATGGAAGAAAGTGTCGTACTCCTTTGAGCTGGAGCCAACCAGACGATAAACTAATGTTGGGACCTGATTCCTTACAAGAGATGGAGAGGATTGTTAAACAGATACAAGGAAACATCAAGACAACACAAGATCGCCAGAAAATCTATGCTGATAAGAAAAGAGTGCACCGAGAATTCAAAGTAGGGGATCATGTGTATTTGCGCATCAAACCCAAAAAGAGCACACTTTACGCTGGAATTTGTGCAAAACTTGCTCCTAGATATTGTGGGCCTTTTGAAGTTTTAGAAAGGGTGGGACCAGTGGCTTACAAGCTGGCTTTACCACCCCATGTTAGAGTGCATGATGTGTTTCATATTTCATTATTAAAAAGATATGTACATGATGCTTCTCACATAGTTGATTGGAATGTTGTACAGGTGGAACCAGAAGGGGAGTTTCTGCCAGAGCCGCTTCAAATATTGGAGCAGGAAGAAATTGAATTGAGAAACAGAACAGTGGCCAGAGTAAAAGTGCAGTGGAAGCACTTTACTGCTGAAGAAGCTACCTGGGAAAGGGAAGCTGAAATGATGGAAAAATATCCATTTTTGTTTAAGTGAACTCTAGTAGTTGAATAACAACACCGAGGACGGTGTTTATTTTCAGAGGGGGAATATGTAACACCCCCAATTTGTGTGTTGAACTTTTAAAGTTAGACATTGAACTTTAATCCTAAGGGGGTGGACCGCAAAGGATAAGTATGGTGTGAATGTAATTTAATATTTAAATTGATGAAATAAATAAAATGATTGTGCATATTGACCAAGATGAGAATTAGAGATCACTTGCCAAAATCCATGAGGATGGATAAGGCAATAAATCCCCACCATCTTTCAAAAATCCTTGAAAGAAATTAATTTAGATTTTGAGGAGGAATCTAAATTTCCCCAATGAAGAGGAAAGTAGTTGGGAAGAGGTAATAAAAGCTGGAAAAGCTGAGGAAAAGCATAAAACAGCTTTAAAGAGTCCCAAAATGGGAAGCCTAGGCTAAACAGGAAGAAAAGCATCCTGCTATTCTGGACGCAGAATTAGAAACATGCTTTGCGGAAACATGAGCTTAAATAAGCTGCTCCTAAGCAGATCAGAGGTTGATCTGTGGTGGAGGTGATCTCAGCTTGGGGGTGAGTTCTGGGAGACAAAGAGGACTCTAAGGTTGGGAGGTTGGTCATTTGCAATAGTGGTATGGTTCTGAAATTCTTGTTATTTTGATTTATTATGGTATGAATTGGCTACATATAAAATTAATTTGAATGATGTGATTGATTTTAGTACTACATTTAACAGAATCCATCTTAAGGCATTCACCTTCCAGATTCCGTTTAGTTGTAGACCAGTAATCCATAGAGTAGAAACCAACAGAAACTTTAAACCAAGGTCGGTTTAAATCTGAAGGTACTTAGTCTCCACAGATAATTAAATATTAACTTGTTTCATATATATACAAAGGTGAAATTTTATGCTCATATGTATGCTAGAAAAATATTGTAACAGAACTGAAATCTACATGGTACAATAAAAGAGAAGCCAAGACATTAGCATATGTATTTCGAAATTTTTCTAGATCAAAAAGAAATTTTACTCTATAGAAGTGTTATAGCATTTATAGCATTTATAGTGCATATTGCATTCTTTAATCTACCTCTAACCCTTGAAATAAATATCATAGAAATAGACTTAACCTATGCTTAAGGCCACCACCAAATGAACTACCGAATACATGTATATGCATTCAAAAAAAAAAAAAGTACCGAGAGCTAAAACAATAGATCATTTTAACAACGATTATAAATGAGTAGTTGGGCAGAAGAAATATATATTTGAACCATATAGCTATTTGGATTAATGTATGGTCAAACTATATTAAATCATGGTTGTTATTTAATCTACTCGGCATTGGGCCTATGTCAAACAAATTCCTCCGACCGCACAGACATTAATATTCCACGGCATTTTAGGTTTCTTTTGAACATGAGAGGTAATGAACAGATGTAAAAATAAAACAATGATATAATGCGTAGATAACAGATGCAACAATAAAACTACGAATTAACGCGTAGATAACAAGGGCCGAGTACCCAATATTTACGCAGGGTATCGATGTCCATATGCCGTGGTTGGAAAGTATTTATATGCCAGAAGGTATTATATTGACTTAGCAAAGGCGGTGTAGCCTTGTCTATTTTTGTGAAGAACGTTACTAGTATTAAGAACAAAAGAAATACAGAGGCGCAATCGCGTTAAGGAAGGGAGCTACCGACGTGGGAGCTCGGCTCTTCCCCTGGCAAGGTTCGTTGGTCATCATTGCTATCTACAACGAAGCCAATCGAAATAATTTGGTTTCGACTGGCCAATACGCCGATGACCCTAGGCACGATTGAGATAGGGCGACGAAAACATAAAACACATCCATAATATAGGTCCTGACAGTTAGCACTTGATCTCAACCAATATTAGAGTTCTGAAACACATGCAAACAAATCAGATGCGTAAATCTCTGCAATTGTATGGCAGAACCAGAAATTGGCCTGTGCGTAGGTTTTTCATTCTACCCTGGGATCGCATAAATTTAGAAAGAAAAATAAAAACAAGAAGTCAATACGCTATTAGAAAATTTAACACGTCAGCCATGGAGAGGCGATCAAACTTGGACGCAGGAAACCCTGAGATCCCGCGCCAAGACGTAGACAAATATGTTAACAAAGGGTTCGGCGTGTAGCCAGGAGGAAGGCCTATTAATGGCTTCTATCCATGCGATGCGTACTAAGCGCAGCAGTAAGAGATCTGCAAAAGAAAACTCTTATGAGTAAAACAACTCGTCTTCACAGCAGAACGGACTACCAAAACCTATAATAAGAAAAACAAGGATATGTATGAATCATGAAGAGTGCGGCCAGAAAACCCCGCCGTCTGCACCCTCTGCACAAAACAATCAGTAGAAGATTTAGATACGGCATTACCTGACGAGATCAAAATGAGTTGCAGAACGTAAGGAACTATAGAAATCTTACGCTCAAACTCTCCCCGGTGCAGGAGTCGATACCTTCACGCTGACCTGGTATCCCTGCACATAATCCATAGGGAAAGAGCCGCGCCTTAGGTAAATGAGTTATGAACAACGACAAACACAACCACAAGAATAAAATCCAACCATAACTGAGCCAGCTATATAGATAAGAACAGGCGGAGGGCGAGGGGAATGGCATCGAGTTGGTGCCGCGGAGATAAATCGGAAGGGTAGGATAAACCCTAATCACACTGCCCCAGAAAGTCAGAAAATCCCAAAGTCGATTTGGAAAAACCCAGCTTCGTCGATATACTGGTACTATGCGATGTAACTGAGGTTGCAGAAGAGGTACTGGGATGCAGAATGGCGTCCTCGTTCTGCAGTTTGCTCAGCTGTAAGGACCGCCTTTCCATGTCATCCAGCTGAGTACTACGCATCATATGCCATAGGTGGTAAGCTAACCCTAGAACTCAAAAGTTCCCAACGCAAAAATTGGTGCACCCAGTACTGAGCCAGAATAGAAGAACAAATGGAAACATTACATGTAAATTACTTGCTGGGCATGGGTCTATGAATGCTGGCATCTGGTACTTCAATCTCCTGAGCGAGACGCCGTCCCTGCGTACAAAAACATCGAAACATCAGAATGAAACCCACACGCTAAACCAGACCAATCAGATTTCGAGGCTATACTGCTATTACCATCAAAAATCAGTACGCATGGTGCGTACTATACGTATCAAAACCAGATCGTATATGCACTGGTTCAAAAAAAAATAAAAAAATGATAACTCGACGCAAGAGGTAATGCGCTCGGATTGGTATTATTCATATACGCCAATACGCATAACTTTTAACATCATTGCAGGCGGTAATATTCATATAAGTATAGACTAATAATAATATACCATGTCGCGACGAATTAGAAAAAGGGTTGAAAAGTAAAACAATGCCAACAAGTTTTATGATTAGGGTTAGGTATAGACCGGATTTGGTAGGTCTCGACGTTGCATAATTAATAGTTGAATCACTGTCATATATATCAATAATCCAGACGCCTTAAGCTCCACGACAATAACTTATATGGATATAGACTCCTCGACGTACGAAGTTATTAGAACATACACGCTGTATTATATACACCAGCGATATTTCAACGTGTTATCAAGGTATAGGTATATTATGTATAGTATATGCTTGGTACGGACTCAATAATATTATCAAATGATATATATATGTGTTATATATAATTGTGGATTCAATGATATTATAAAAGGGGTGTTATATATATATATATATATATATATATATATATATATATATATATATATATATATATATATATATATATATATATATATATATATGTGTTATATGATGTTATCGAAGGGTATGTATGTACATAGAATCTATGCTTATATTATATCTAGGGGGGAGTATCCCATGTTAATATAAAGGGGTATAGAATTTTATATACATGGTTATAATGTATGCATGGGGGATACTCAATGCTATTAGGAAGGGATAGTGGAAAAGAGATCCTAAAATTTGAATAAGATACTAGATGGGTAGAGGAAAATTTAAAAAGATGGAAATAAAATCCAATTTCTGAACTTAATATTCAGACAACCAGGTAAATAAAAATGCAACCCCAGTATATATGTGGAAAGAGAAAAATAAATAAAAAATTCTTAAGCTGGAGTTGTTACAAGTTATGTAATTATTTCATTATATGAGATTATCAAAATAATATTATTAATATTTACATTATGTCTAATTCATTATATGTTTAGTTGACATGTAATATTTAAAATGAAAATATATTAATTAAAAGTAATAATATAAACTATAAATAAAATATCTCAATGTTATTTTTTTTTGGTCAATTAAACACTTTATATTATTGAAAGAAATTGCTTGACATGGAAATTTGAGTGCGACATTAGAGAAATGGCCTTCTCAAAAAATTTCTTCTATCCTCTATCGTTCAACCAAAACATGATACACTTTAGAAAATACAAGAGAATCAAGGAAATATATGGCTTGTATACCTCTCCATACGTATTCAAAACCAATACAAATGCAAATATCCATAAAAATGATGACTAACTCTCTCCCCCCCCAAACCATGCTCCCAAAAAACCTTATGAAATTACTATTACACCTCACCTCGAGCATATCAAGACCCTCAGGATTGCTAGGCAACATCCCTCTAAGCAATACTTCAATGACATCTGTCAATTATGATGATAACCCACCAAATCCAACCTAGGAAAAACACATCCTTCGAGAAATAATGTAATTTTTATACCACTACTAACATATAACAAAATGAGAATACCAAAGTCCAAAAAGCTCCAAAAGCACCCCACAAAAACGTAACGCTCTGACCAAACCATCTCACTGTTATATGAAGACAAATAAGTCAACAAAAAAATTGTAGAGAACAATACTAGAGACATTAGATAAGCCCCATACTTCCCACCCACCACCCATGCTCACTGATCTTCATAAGAAGACAAAATCCCTTAAGCTCGAGTCGCTAGGATCCATGAGGTCCCCAACATCAAAGTCACATGCTATATGAATCTCCAAAAGTGCCAAATTAGAATCAATTATGTTAATACAAAACCTCTGATTCCTCAACATCCTCTTAACATCCTTTAGAGAGGTGAACGTGTTGTATTTTTCCACTTTCTTTTCCCTTAGTGAAACACCCACTAAAGTGTTAATTTTTCAATTAAGGGCTACTGAGTTTAAATATTTTTTTCTCCTGCCACTGGTGTTTCGGGGACCGACACACAAAATGACATACCCTCTAAGAGATCAAAGTCTGAAAGGAACTTCCTTTCCTCTCCCACTTTGATATGTAGCTCACACATTTCCACCACCTCCCCTCCTGCTCGTCATCCTCTTCCTTAGAGGCATCATCAAGTCTTGGGGAGGATAATATATAACTCTAAAAGGGTTTACTCTACATGCAAAAAAACACAAAGACTGACTCGTGCCACCCTCTTTAATATAAAAAAACTGGTAAACAAGCTCATCAAGGTAACCCCATACAAAATACTTGAATTTGGATAAAGGCTCACCATAGATGGAAGGAAATAAAACTTCCTTAGTTAGAGACTCCTCAACATTAACCATGAAATAAGAAAAAACACCACTCCAAGGACAAGAAAATTAGACACCCAAGATAAACTAGAAAATTACCTAATTCCCACACCACCCACTTGCTTACCAACAAAAATAAACCCTGCAAAGCCAATTCTCTTAAAAAATTCTAGCTACTATGATATCCACCCTTCTAATATCAAGGAAAAAAAACCCAAGAAAGGTCTCGAACCCAAAGTAAAACGACGTTTTCGACGCCATCCCCATGCCCAAGAGGATAATTCATACACATAGAATTATACACAATACTCTTAAGAGTAGACCCTTGAGGGCACCTAGGTGGAAACTTAATAGACATGAAGGACAAACCTCAATGAGCGTAGATAATTTACATATTGAAAATCCCAATAGGACCTTTTCAATGGATACTTCCACCAACACATGATAGTAGGATTTGGATACGTCTCTCTTAGTGATGCTCTAACTGAATAGAACACCTTTAATTCCTATCTCCCTAGCATAAACCTTCACTACCTAGAGATCGAGGACCTTCACACATGCCACCTTAGCTAAATATTTCAACTAGGAGACCGAGGACCTTACTTGGGCTTCTTCCTCGCACCAAAAATAATCTTGCCGGCCATCAAAATGCCTACATCTTACATAAACCCTGCACAAACTATGAAGTGGCATGCTCATGCATTTGAGGCTCCATCTCCATAGTTCCATCATAAATGTGTAATTACAAGCTCAAGGGTGGTGGGAACTTTTTCTCTAACCCCAATCCATCTATCATAACACCCTCATTGGTCATTTCAATGTCCATATTAAATAACATAATCTTATGTGAATTTTATAAAGAAAAAAATAATATACTTTAAATTAAGAAATTTCTTATATTTTCACTTTCTATTATAAGGCAGATGTGTAATTTATGTCATTCTTGATATGAAGTTGATATATAATATCTAGCAATTACTAATAATAAAAAAGAGTTTAATGCTAGTTATAAATCAAATATTTAAATATCTACGGTAAGTTAAATATTTTAACACACACACACACACACACACACACACACACACACACACACACACATATATAGGTAGGAAGCAATATTTAAGTGCCACTTTTTGGAGTTCCTCACCGATTTATTACTTTATTGCTCGAATTCGGTAAAAAGTTTTGTTATCAAATACTAATTTTTTTTCTTTAAATGTGTTTTTCTTACTACATATATGAATTCAACACCCTCACAAACCCCTTAGTCACTTCGATTGTGAAGATATCACCTCTCAAACTTGCGATTTCAATGAATCCCTGTTGGATTCTAGACAAATTAGATCAGAAAATAAACTCGATAACAAAAGGTCGCACTTAAAGACTACTCTTATATAAAGTTCTTATCTCATTAATAGGTTCCTTCTAATTCAATGTATTAGGGAGATGCCAATTATATCTTACAGATATATGTTTTATATTTCCAAATATGAGGGATCATTAATATATTAATAATTTAATGTGGATAATGTGAATCATAAGTAAAATATTTTGTTTATATATATATATATATAAACAAGTGATATTTTCTTCATTATAGTTAACAAATTTTATTAATATTTTGTTAAAAATCAATATAGAACATTTTTAACAAAAGCGAAAAAAAAAAATGAAATATCTTAAGGTCCAAAACAATTTTTATATTTTTAAAAAGACTTGCATTTTAAAATATTTAAAATATGTATGTAATTAATTAATTTAGAATTAAAACTAATATATATGAATATATATAGAAACTAGAAATTGCACCAAATGTTTCAAAGGAAACACCATAAGGTCAATATATAGCAGTGATTAATGCTTCATTAATGTTTTTTTGACAATTGTTGAAAGACAAAAAAAATGCAAAACAAAAGGTAACGAACATACTACAATGAAATCTTACTCCAATAATGCTTCCTTGAGCCTTAAAAGTCATGAGACCTATGTTGAAGTTAAAGATGCATTTAGTATGGTTACAATTGTTTTATTTGTTTTGTGTTTAGTGGTGTTTATGGCCTCTCAAATTATAGACTATCTCCTAATATTTTTATGTTTCATTGTCAGAACGATATTCTCCACACTAGAACGCTAACAGTAGCAGAAGCCTAAAATGAATTGACAACCTTTTTGGCTACCATGAATTTTCTCACCAACACCTTCGATTTCACCTCATCCTTCTTGCTTTGTTGTTGTACTTTTTCTTTGAAGTGCCGTCAAAAAAATATAATAATGACAAGGTAAGATCAAGAAATTCACTATGAAACAGCCCAAGTTCAAACTCTGGCAAGCATAGAGCCCACATTGAAGTGGCCCAAGGTTCATAGCTCCCATGAATCAATAATAAGAATCTTTTCTAAGAAACAAAATGCCAATAGGATGCAATAATAAGCATCGTTAAACATGAGGTTTGATTATACCTACAAAGAGGAACCTTGCTCATGTCTGGCTCATAACAAATTCTTGAATGTAGTTCAAGAAGTTGCCACATTCTTTTTCAATGTACACATCCTCCTGGAACTCTAGTTTTGTAGGCAGCAAAATGTCTGACTAAGGATTCAAGCCCTTTGTTGGCTGGGAAATTGCAAGGCCCTTGATTTTCTTCTAAATCCTTGTCGTGAGGCCCTATTGCTCGACAACCATATTTGCATATGTGAACAAGTGCTTCCATGGCATCATATAGTTGTAGGTATATCTTCTTCTCCTCTATCCTCCAAAACCTCTCTGGTTTTCTCTGTTAATGTGAAAATGAAAAACCAAATTATTAATCAGAGATATAAGTTGAAGACTTCTCTAATTACGTATTTAAATATAGTTCTATTTGGGGGTTTAGCTACTCACAGAATCGGCCTCAATGATAGATTCTAAAAGCTCTTGCTCCAACTTAGGATTTGACTGTCTCATCGCTTTCCATCCCTCTGAATTTGCTACAGTTTTGAAGCTCTTGACAATAAGGCGGGTGCATAACAGATTCCAACGTGGTGCATCACATAACATTTCCAGTTGTAATACATCAATAACATTCTCTAATTATCTATTTAAATCTGCTTCTATTTGGGGGTTTAGCTACTCACAGAATCGGCCTAAACGTTAGATTCTAAAATCTCTTGCTCCAGCTTTGGGTTGGACTGTCTCATCACTTTCCATCCCTATGAATTTGCTACAGTTTTGAAGCTCTTCACAATAAGGTGGGTGCATAACAGATTCAAGCGTGGTGCGTCACATAATCTTGCCAATTGTAATACATCAATAACATTATCTGTTGTGAGAAATCCATTGTCCAAATTTTGTGTGCATACTAGTTTCAATGCTAGTACTGAAAACACATGTGCCAGTACTAATAGACGGAAGAAATATTTCTTCAAATCTTCTTGTTCATACCTAAATCATAAAAATCAATATGTGAAATCTAGGGTGCTTCCTATATAGAGAGCATCAATGGCAAAGCAAGAGCAGTGTTTTAGTGTTTCCCTTGTTTCAGGTGATAAATGAGCCATAACATAAGTTTATGAATAGCAGTGAGGGGCAGGGATATCATAAAAAACCATTGTATAATGCTCATAAGAGATGTTAAATAGAACTCCATATAGTGTGAACATCAATTATGTTTTTTCAACCTCCCATAAGTGTATGTTAGGAAGGCACTGTTAATGTGGAACAATTCCCATTATAGGGATATGCCTTTATAGTAGGGTGAAAATGGTTGACACATAGTTTTCCCTAGAAAAGACCTAGTCACATTTACAATCTTTAGTACTCCAGAATCATCGACCATGAATAACGAAGGGCATGAGAAGGCCAATCAAACAATTTAATGGTTATTTGCAGGAAATTGCATTGAAGGTGAACAAAAATCTCAATAAAAGTATTGTTTGTTTTCAACGTTTCATGACTTTACCTATACGTAATTGCAAAGCTGAAAGCGTGCTAGAAAAGTCTAAAAAGAATGTAAAATAAGAGTTTTTAGGCTTGGGCGACTTTGAAAGCTATCTAGCCTCTTCTGCTTCCTTAGAATTTGCGTTGATAACCTGTAAAATGAAAGAAATTTGAGATCGAGCTCTGAGAATCCAAATTTACGAAGTTTCAAAGTTGCAAAAGCTCTCATATAACGTCATTGTTTAGTTAAAGATCGAAGCATTTCTGCAAAGGTTCTAAAATAACATAATTCCTTTCTTAAAGATCGAAGGGTTTACTCGGTATTCGATGAAGGAACTTCTCCCAAGTTCTGACAAATTGTTTGGGGAACTTACTGCATGTGTTAACAAGTTCATGAATCTTTAAATATTAAGAAACAGGAAATGATAAATAACAAACCTAACCTCTTCCACCACACATGTACCATTAAACAATAAAGAAACTCTAAAACATATTATTTACATTTATTTCTGCCATAAACTCCTTAAAAAATAAAAAAAAATCTAAGACTCATTTTTAACATTAATTTCCTCAGAAAATTCGTTTAGCGAAGATTCCAGACATTTCTTGAGATCGCACAAGTTTACTAGCCGTTATGCCACAACTTGGTGTTAAAGAACAATTAAGACACCTGGAGTTCAAAAATTTCCAGTTGGCTAGTGATCGAAGGGAACTCGTCTGAACTACATAGAATTAAAGCCCGTCTAAATTTCAGTGCAACCATTCACGGTACTATGTTTGACAGTACCTGAAGCACGATTACCGTTATCGAAAAATCCGTGAAAATTCCCTCTATAAAAATAGATGATCATAAATACTATGGAAAAAGTGTGCCAGAAAATTTATTACTAAATGGATATGGTTCAAGTTATCTATCTTTTGTTGATATGAATGGAAATAGGAATTTTAGCTAAAAGTGATTTACTTTACTGTAAGTAAATTGAAAGCCAATCAAATTAAACACATGCAAATTGAGAATTTGAACTAATATTTAAAAATCTATTTTAATAGTTTAGGTAAATACAACCCAAAACATTTATAAATATCAAAATAGATACAATTAGATATATCAATAATCCAACATCTTTTTTTTCAAAAAAGAAAAAAGAAATCAAATGACAAAAACGTTTTAATGAATATTGTATTATTACATGTTTAATGGTTCGTTGTTGAAATTTGATGATAGAATATTTTTAGAAATCAAATGGAAGTTTTTTTTTAATGAATATTGTACTATTACATATTTAATAGTCATTGTTGAAATTTAATGATAAAATATCATAAATTTAATATTCTTAAAAAAATAAAATCAATGTACTAAAATTATGTAAATTAACAAGCTCAAAATTATGATTCCAGAAAATCTTGCCACACTATTGCTATACTAGTAATGAATCACTATATTATTACTATATTATTACCTATTAAATTGTTATTAAAATTTGGAGATAAACATTTTAACCTATTATAAATTTTCCTATTTAAAATGCATTTTTCAAATATATAAATAAACTCAGCCTCTTCAAAGATCCTTAATACATTGAAATTATGTAAATTAAAAAAAAAAAAAAACTTACTATTCCAAAAAAAATATTCACTGTCTGCTATTATTAACTCTTTAGAAAATACAATCATCTGGGCGTTATAAACCAAAATTTGCCAATATTTACACAATCCCTTGAAATACGAAGTTTGCGAAAAACTGAAACTCAGCGATGGCCTTTATATCTGCGCCATTTCCGGTGAAAGGTGGGAAGAATAACTAGAATGTTGCATTGTATATAGAAATCAAAGTTAGAGGAATGGCAATGAGTTTTGGCAATGTGATGTAAAGAGACAAGCCTCTTCTCAAACCAACTTCAATGATTGTGCAGAAACCATTAAAATAACAAACCTGACCTCTTCCATGACACATGTACCATTAAACAATAATGAAAATCTAAAACATATTATTTAACATTTATTTCTACCATAAACTCCTTAAAAAATCGAAAAAAATCTAAGACTCGTTTTTAACATTAATTTTCTCAGCAAATTCCTTACGCGAAGATTCTAGACATTTCTTGCGATCACATAAGTTTACTAGCCATTATGCTGCACCTTGGCGTTTAAGAACAATTAAGATACCTAGAGTTCAGAATTTTTAGATGGCTAATGATCGAAGGGAACTCATCCGAACTACATAGAATTAAAGCTCGTCTAAATTTTAGAGCAACCATTCACGATACTATGTTTGACAGTACCTGAAGCACGATTGCCGTTATTGAAAAATCTGTGACAGTAAAACGCACTCCATTATTGAAAGTCTGCTAGAACAAAATTAGGAGAGCATTTACAAAAAGATCAGAATGTAGTTTAAAATCTTTTGAGAACCCAAAACACAGAATTGGGAATGAACTTCGAGGGATTCGAAACACCAACCTGCATATGCATTATCCCTTACTCCATCAGAATACCAGTGAGAACAGAAACCCTGCAATAGGTGGGCAGTGTGATATTGGTGTCGGTCTCAACCATGGGGAGCTCGATGAAGTCTTCAACCCAAGTTTGATCTATGTCTGTATCTTATTTCATAGCAAGGTGAAGAAATTAGTAATGTTCAGTGAGTTAGTTAGGTAGGTAGTTAGTTAGGTTGAAGGAGGCATTGGATCTAATGGTCTAAAACATTTCAATCATCTAACATTTCATCAAATGATCCAACCAGTGATAGAGTAGTAGCTAGGAAAGTTGTTTTCAAATAATGACGCCTTACGGCGTAATTAAAATTACTAGCAATTGCACCAAATGTTGCAAAGGAAACGCCGTAAGGTTGTGGTATAGGAAAGAATAACATATAAGAAAGAAGAGGTAGTAGGAACTTTCTCTGCTTCAACTAATCCTCCAGAATATGGGGTGGAGAATTATGTTTACTGGACCTGAAATCAAAATATCCATATTGGGTAATTGATGTGAAACAAATTCTTTGTTATTCATTGCATGTAAGATGCACTTTTTAATAATGGATGAGATATTTTGGCCAAAGTACTCAAGACCTCTATATGACGAAATCTACATGTTTATTTACTTTTTATACATCAAGGGTGCACTTGGTTTTTATCACCAAGTTGGGCATACTTAACCCTTCCACAAAATTATTTGCTTCTATCACATTTGCAACGTTGAATTCCTATGACACTACTCCTAGAAATCTGACTTTTCTTTATAGCTAGAATTATTTAATGGAATTAAATCTTATCACTATGATATGTTGTAATTCATAAGAGAGTACTAAGAAGCTTTAGTATGGTAAATCCACCTTCACATATCATTTTAACATAGAACATAGAGTTATCTTAATCGTCAATTTTATGGATAACAGACATTTGGGCCCTTTTTAACCCTTGGGGATGATTAATTAATCTTCGTTCAGATAATTTATGTTAATAAATTATCTACAATCATATTTCCATAATTCCTGTTTAAACAACCAATACTCCACTTCTTTGGAACTTTTCACCTCAGTCAGAATAACAAACATCATGAAGACCCAAAAGTAAAATGAAACAATCAGCTCATAATCAAGGAAGCTAACGACTTCTTTAAGGATCATAATTGAAGAATTTAGTGCCTTTTAAAGATCACTTATTTTCCCATCAAATAAAAAGAAACAATCAAATTTTGTAGTAATAACTCCCATCCCTAGTGATAGTACATTTTTATTTCAAAATGAAATAATTTTCCCGATATTTTAAATAATAGATTCCTTCCCAAGTGACCCTTTAGAGATACCTTTTATTTCAACTGATTGCAATAGGTAAGTGTTTTTTGTCTAGTATTTTTTGAGTCCTCCTTACAATTGGAATTTTTCTCTTCCCATAACTCTATCTCGGGTTATAATTCTAGCTTTCTCTTGTTTATGAATAAATTGTCTCTATATCACTATTGTATGTCTCTTTTTGAGCACTTGCCTGAATCAGTGATATAATGTAGCTCATCTACAGTCCAAAATCCTTGAGTAACCCATTTTCTGAAGAGTCATTTCCTGTTTTTAATTATTCTATTTGGTCCTCCATAGCCTTGTCAGCGTTGTTTCCTTCTAAAGAATCATATATTCTTGATAAGTATCCATTATTGTGCTTTTCTTCTTCCATATACTTCAGGTCTAAATGAATTTAACATGAGATAAGCTTAATGACATATTCCAAATTCCAAGATTTTTCATTGCACTTCTCATGTGTATCAGGGAAAATGGATTCCATACATTCAATGTTATGCCTTTTTAGGGCTTGTTGTAAGGTTGGAAGCGTCTCTTCACCATGTCTCCTTTCTTCTGTATCCTTGACTTTGATACAAAAAATTGTTACCTATCCCTTTAAAGGTAAATTTAGTGCTATTTAATAAATGAGAATTATGAACTTTCATTATTATTTCCCAATATAAATCATGTCCTCTGAAGTAATTTGGAAATTTAAAAAAGGTCACATATTTTTTAAAAAATCATTATTAATTTAATTTTTTATATATTAAGAAATAATACCAATTATAACATAAATAATATATAACAAAAAAACCATGTATTTTTTGAATAATAAGATAGTTGTAACAAAAATAATACATAACAAGAAAACAATGTATATTTGGATGCATGAAAATTTAGATACATTTTATTAAGTAAAATGTTAAAATACTAATGGTTATAAATCTTCATTACATTATTGTATTTTGACCTAGTTAAAATCTTCATTACATTATGTCAATCTTTTTATTTAATTTACTTCTATTTTTAATTTTGTGTAATTTGACATAGTCAAAATGTTAAACATGACATTACAACATTTCTATCATATTTTGTTGGAGAGCATAGTAGCACAAAAATGTAATATTTAAATATATAAATAGTTATTTTCCTTCTTTTATATTTTTTTTTATCCATGTTATATAAATTAATTGGTTTGTGTGGAGTTTAATTTTATGATATAAATTTTATTATAAATAAAAATTAAATTACATTCCACATGAATACCATGGGTCAATACCATGGGTTGAATTTATAGTTCATCATTATTTTATTTTATTATTTTTATTTTTTTATTTTATTTTGACATCATTACATTATGTCAATATTTTTATTTAATTTACTTTTATTTTTAATTTTGTGTAATTTGACATAGTCAAAATGTTAAACATGACATTACAACCTTTCTATCATCAACAAAACCTAAATTCAATCTAATTTATTAAAAAGAAAAAAAACTTACATTATAAAAAACTTATATAAAAATATTTACTTGATCTAATGGCCTAAGACATTTCAATCCTCTAACATTTGATCCAATGGCTCAAACATGGACATCATTTGTAAGTATAGAGGGATTCCAAGATATTGATGGACGAGATACATTGTCAAATACGCTTACCCTAAAGGGAGTATTCCGCACCTTGTATTGATTGATAGAAGTGGACTGCCTTAGGAAATGCTCCTAAATAAATAAAAATTATATTTTTCTCACATGCAAATAGAAAACAAACATTTATAAAAAATAAATAAAAAGGTTAAAGAGAATTTGAAAAATATACAATAATGTTATTTTGTTGCAATGCCAAATAGCGTATCATTTTTAATTATTTAGAATTATATTAATAATAAAATTAAATTAAGAACTATAAATAAGAATAAAATTTCAATAAAAACTAAAAACAAAAGACATATAAATATTTATAACCTATATTTTATTTCTCTAAATAAAAATAATAATAACTAGCAATTTCACCACATGTTGCAAAGGAAAGGCCGTAAAGTTGTGGTATAGGAAAGAATAACATATAAGAAAGAAGAGGTAGTAGGAACTTTCTCGGCTCCAACTAATCCTCCAGAATAAGGGGTGGAGAATTATGTTTACTGGACCTAAAATCAAAATATCCATATTGGGTAATTGATGTGGAACAACTTCTTTGTTATTAATTTCATGCAAGATGTGTTTTTCATAATGGATGAGACATTTTGGCCAAAGTACTCAAGACCTCTATATGACGAAATCTGCATGTTTATTTATTTTTCTGCATGAAGGATCCACTTGGTTTTTATGACCAAGTTCGGCAGACTTCACCCTTCCACGAAATTATTTTTTTCTATCACATTCGCAATGTTGAATTCCTCTGATACTACTTCTAGAACTCAGACTCTGCTCTACAGCTAGAATTATTTAATGGAATAAAAACTTATCACTATAAAATGTTGTACTTCATAAGAGACTACTAAGAAGCTTAAGTATGGTAAATCCACCTCCACCTGTCATTTGAACACATAGCATAGAGTTATCTTAATCGTCAATTTTATGGATAAGAGACATTTGGGCCCTTTTTAACCCTTGGGCATGATTAATTAATCTCAGTTCAGATAATTTATATTAATAAATTATCTACAATCATGTTTCCATAATAGAGTTATCTTAATCATCAATTTTATGGATAAGAGACATTTGGGCCCTTTTTAACCCTTGGGCATGATTAATTAATCTCAGTTCAGATAATTTATATTAATAAATTATCTACAATCATGTTTCCATAATTCCTCTTTGAACGACCAATATTCCACTTCTTTGGAACTTTTCACCTCAGTCAGAATAACAAACATCATGAAGACCCAAAAGTAAGAAGAAAAAATTAGCTCATAATCAGGGAATCTAGCAACTTCTTTAACGATCATAATTCAAGACTTTAGTGCCTTTTAAAAATCATTAATTTTCCCATCAAATAAAAAGCAACAATCAAATTTTGTAGTGACAAGAATGAGAACAAATTTTAAATGTAGTAACTGCCTTCCCTAGTGATAGTACATTTTTGTTTTGAAATGAAATTATTTTCCCCATCTTTTAAATAATAGATTCCTCCCCAACTTACCCTTTAAAGATACCTTTTTTTTCAACTAATTTCAATAGGTAAGTGTCTTTTGTCTAGTATTTTCTGAGTCATTGAATTTGAGGGCAGAGGTAAAGAGGCTACTAGAAAAAAGAGAGCAGAGTGACTGAATGTAAAATGAAAATATCATTAAAGAATCTCTTCTGATTTTCTCATGTGGGCCTTCTTTAATTGATGAGGTAGTAGGAACTTTCTCCTCCAGAATAAGCGGTGGAGAATTATGTTGAGTGAACTACTACTCATGTAACTTTGACTCCTCCTTACAATTGGAATATTTCTCTTCCCATAACTCTATCTCGGGTTATAATTCTAGCTTTCTCTTGTTTATGAATAAATTATCTCTATATCACTATTGTCTGTCTCTTTTTGTCAAGCACTTGCTTGAATCAGTGAGATAATTTAGTCATCTGGATTCCAAAATCCTTAAGTAACTCATTTTATGAAGAGTCATCTCCTGTTTTTAATTCTGTTATTTGGTCCTCCATAGCCTTGTCAACATCGTTTCCTTCTAAAGAATCATACATTCTTGATAAGTATCCATTGTCATGCTTTACTTCTCATGTGTATGAGGGAAAATGGATTCCATACATTCAATGCTATGCCTTTTTAGGGCTTGTTGTAAGGTTGGAAGCTTCTCTTCACCATGTCTCGTTTCTTCTGTATCTTTGACTTTGATACAAACAATTGTTACCGACCCCTTCAAAGGTAAATTTAATGTTATTTAAGAAATGAGAATTTTGAACATTCATCATTATTGCTCAACATAAATCATAAATAATTTGGAAATTTAAAAAAGATCACATATTTTAAAAAATTTCATTATTAATTTAATTTTTTATATATTAAGAAATAATACTCATGAATTATAAAAAAGTTGTAACATAAATAATATATAAAAAAAAAACCATGTATTTTTGGAATAATAAAATAGTTGTAACAGAAGAAAAACTATGTATATTTGGATGTATGAAAATTTAGATACATTTTATTAAGTAAAATTAAAAAAAATAGAGGTTATAAACATTTAAAAATAATTTTATTAAATAATTAGTTTAGATCCAGAGTTAAGATTGATTTAGGCCATCTTAGTTCCCCCCTATAAAGAAACTGCATTCCACATGAATACCATGGGTCAATACCATGGGTTGTATTTATAGTTTATAATTATTTTATTATTTTATTTTTATTTTTTATTGTATTTTGACATAGTTAAAATGTTCATTACATTATGTCAATCTTTTTATTTAATTTATTTTTATTTTTAACGTTCTATAATAAGAGCATAGTAGCACAAAAATGTAATATTTAAATATATAAATAGTTATTTTCCTTTTTTTATATTGTTT
The DNA here is from genome assembly GCA_034641835.2 of Pinus albicaulis. Lineage (NCBI taxonomy): Eukaryota > Viridiplantae > Streptophyta > Pinopsida > Pinales > Pinaceae > Pinus > Pinus albicaulis. The sequence goes on from CM076577.1 coordinate 306,684,277, forward strand.
TTTATCCATGTAATTTAAATTAATTGGTTTTTGTGGAGTTTAATTTTATGATATAAATTTTATTATAAATAAAAAAATTGTAAACAAAACTATGTGTATTTGGATGTGTGAAAATTTAGATACATTTTATCAAGTAAAATTTTAAAAGAATAGAGGTTATAAACATTTAAAAATAATGCTATTAAATAATTAGTTTAGATCCAGAGTTGAGATTGATTTAGGCCATCTTAGTTCCCCTTATAAAGAAAACCGCATTCCACATGAATACCATGGGACAATACCATGCATCATATTTATAGTTTATCATTATTTTTATTTTATTATTTTTAACTTTTATTATTTAAAACCTAAATTCAATCTAACTTATTAAAAAAGAAAAAAAACTAACATACATAAAAATATTTACTTCATCTAATGGCCTAAAACATTTCAATCATCTAACATTTGATCTAATGACTCAAACATGGACACAATGGCAAATATAGAGGAGTTGTTTTCAAATAGTGACGCTACATAACGTAATTAATATTTATAGAAACTTTATGATAGATGTATAAAGGTTCCTTTAATTCTTTTAATATAAAATATGTATAAACTTTTATGAAGTCACTTTAGAAATGTTATTAATTTTATAGTTCAACATTTGTATGATATATATTATTATCCTTATTTTTCATTATTGAAATAAAAAATAACATCAAAGATCATTAAGATTTTCTTACTCCTTTTTGAAATTTCAATCCTAATAAAAAAATTATTCATTAAAAAAATTGTGTTAAAATAAATTTAGAGTTTTTAAAAGTTTTCATTAATAAACTATTGAAATTGTTATTTGGTTTCTTATGCTCTAGAACTATTTTTTTTGTCTAGATGAAATTAACTACTATCCATTTTTGTATCCATTTTTGTCTTGAACTAAGTACATGTAATATCTAAATAGAGTTCTACTACAAATTACCTTGTATCTCCATGAATGCCATGAACGGTCACATCCCATCAATTTTTGTCTTGAAATAAGTACATGTAATATCTAAATAGAGTTCTACTACAAATTACCCTTGTATCTCCATAAATGACATGAACGGTCACATCCCATCAACTATAATAGATTCAACTTATCAAGTATAATAGATTCCCTACCTATTAGACAATTGTGCGCTATAGTTTAGTATTTACCTTAGAAAAATTGCATCTATGAACTCTTTTCATTAAAAATTCAACCATACATTTCAAATTCCAATAAATCAAAATAAAAAATTGAATTTAATACACTTATAATTAAAATACACTTCCTAATATTATTTTGTTTTCCTCTATATCCAACAATATCATTCCTACTTTCAACTTTTATCTATATATATATATAATTTTAAAATAAAAGTATTTCATCACTATATAAATACTGATTAGACATATACTATACAAAAACATAAAATATTAATCTATTCAAAATATATATGAAAATTGATTTTTTTAATGAGAAAAAAAATATGATATGTAAAACTCTACACAAAATCATAGTATATAGTGTTACTCTTGGTCTATGGAAACATGGCTTATATAAGCTCAAAGGGTTTGCAAATGTTGACCCATCACAACCATTGCAAAGCAACCACTCTCAACATGTGGTCTAACTGTTTACAATCCAAAGAAGCCCAAAATTTGGCAACATACAAAAAGTACAGAAGGTAAAACGCCATGGTACAAAGATTCTATAAAATTCAGAAAAATATATATTTAAAAACATCATGAAGACTGCAACTTGAGAATGAGTCAATCATATCCTCCTGCAATTGCAGCGAATAATCTACGACTTGCATATTTTATATATTAATTAAAGAATCTCATTCTTTCAGAAAGAGTTAAAGTTTTTAATTGTTGTTTTTCCTTTTTTTAATTAATACATTTTTATTTTCTTTGTAATCAAAATAGCCTACACTCACCACCCTTAAAACTTAAAATGAGTTATTATATTAATAGCTTAAGTAAAAATAAAATAATATTATTATATTTAACGTAAAATTGTATAATAATTATAATAAATCATTATTATTATATTAATAATTTAATTTAAAAATTATAATATAAAATTAAATTAAATTTATTAAACTAAAAAATTTAATAAATAATAAAAATCCACAAGATTGGTATATAATATTTATAATTGTAAAATAAAATCAATAATTTTTTAAATGGAATATGGATTATTTATTCAAATTTATTTCAACCTAAATTTAGAAAAATTGAAAAATATTTCAATTGGTTATAATTTACACCCAACAATATACATATATTTGAATTATATAATAATATTAAAAGTTAATATAAATATTTTAAATATTTTTATTTATTATGGTTTTTTGGGTGGTATTAATAAGCCATGGTATTGATTCAGGTATTGTAACATAACTTATTTACAATTTAATAATATCCATGGTAAAAATGAGGGTAAATATTCATGGTTAAGAATTTGTAAGGTTGGTAGGAATATATCTTCATCATGTCTAATATATCACCCGATTGGAGCAGTGGAATTGAAACTGGCTTCACCTCAAGAAATGTCTTAACAAAGCACTCAATAACCCAATCACCATCTATTCAAGACCCCATGAAACATTAAGAATCTTGTTATATTGTAAGTATTAAGATTTAATTTTAAAAATGTTATAGAATAAAATGAAAATAAAATATTTATAAATACCTTGATTTTGAAATGAATTATTGTTTTTGGGAATGTGGTATTGATAAGTCATGTTATTGGTCTATATAGACATTTTATTTTTAATATAATTTTATATCCCATAATCTAATTGAAAACCACATAAAAATAATCATTAACGACCAGAAAACAATTTTACATTTTAAAATGTTAAAATTTATTTTTAATTTTCAAAATATTCACTTAATATTTATTTTTTTCAAACTTTAATAAACTTCATAGAATCTTTAATTTTTTTCAAAAACTAATTGAAAAGTCAAAGTTTTTTACCCAAATAAAAAATAATATAACATGTCTTCAATATTGTATAAAAATGACCTCAAAACGTCAAAGAAGTTTAGCTCAAGTGATGGGGCACATGCTCCGTGCTCTCAAATAAAGTGGGTTCAAATCTTGAAACATGTTCTACTTGGTTAAAATTGTGAAAAAATTGTATAAACGAGTTCTACCGGGTAGTCTCATAAATGTTTCATTGAAAAAAAATAACCTCAAAACATGTGGGAAGCCATTTCAGAAAAATGACTTAAAAAGACTTACTCGGAAGCAAGCTTTAAAAAAATACTTCACACTCATCTCATCTAAGGTGTAGTGAATATGTAGATGTTGATATTTTTTGTTTGCATGAATACAAATTTGGTTTTTTTGTGTTTCAAAGATTAGAGTAGCTCAATTTTGACCTTGAAAAAATTAGGATTAAACATTTGTGGGTTAGTTCTAGAGTTTTTTATTGTGGATAATACAAGTTGTTAAAATCATCTTTGTAAAAGAAGATGTGATTTTGAGCATCGAAAAACTAAAAATTCAAAAGAAAAATGATGATGGTGTTACCGTTTACTTGATTTATTTTAAGGCTTTTGGTTTAAATAATGGTTTTAATAAGCTATCATTGCAAAATGTGGTAATTTTGATCTTGACAATATGCTATGATTAATCACTTTTTGGTTCAAAGGTAGATTTTGGTGTTTTTATATTGAAAATATGGGTTTTTAAAATTAGATCTCTAGTTTTGAGGTTACAACTCTCATCAAGTTGGTAACTATGTTTCAAAACCAACATACATTACATCCATGTTCTATTTGCTTACACTCAAACAACACTTATTATTTTTCCCATTCTCATCATGTAAATTCTAGGAAGAAGAGTAGGGGTTTAAGTGCCCGAGAAAGTTATCTCCTTTTCATTAGACAAACATAGCTTATTTAAGAAAAGACTAGAAGAATAATAGGGGCTCAACTCTGAACTTTGTTCCTCCCCACTTAATATCGTAGCTTGAGAGGAATTATTCATAACATTTTAGAGGAACAATGAGGTGGATGTCATCTATCGTAATTTCCATGATCATGGATTATTCCTCGTTCACATGCTTAACGCATTGAATTCAAATTCTTCCTCTCAAATTTTGGTGGCATTAGATTAATCAATATACACATGCTTGTTCTTTTCAATTTCTTCATTAAATCATATACATTCTCTCTAGGTTTTTACTTCTTTCATTACAACAACCAAGTCTTCAAGAGAATTCATATTATAATGCTCATTAATACTCCAACTTCAAACCTTTCATCCACTCGATATCTAAAGATTAGATAGTTTAAAACAAAAGTCTTGAAATATGTAAAAGATCACTTGCCCACCTGGTAGGTCATTTAACGATGTGTGTACTTTGTTTTGTGTTGATTACAAGGGTCGATGTGCACAATCTCAATGAAAATATTTTTAAATGATGTTTTTTGGTGCAATCAAATATCTAGACAAAGAGAACACCCCCAAGCTTATTCTTACCATGGTCACATGAATAACAAATATCTTCTTGATTTTCATCTTTTGAGGTGTTACTTGCTTTACATTAGTATTCCACATGGGTGCTTGTTATTTGAATGGTAAGAGGGTGCAACACTTTTGGTTGTTTTTCTTTCATGAGGTCACTAGTTCAATCCCCATAAACACCACTATTTCAAATTTCAATGTATAGATATATTTGATATTTAGATGATAGAGGGATGCTTACATGAGCAATTCCACATCAATGCTTATGCATTAGGCATTGATGGGGAGTGGGTGGATGCAAGTAAGAGTGATTGTGTATAAATGGAATGGCAAAGAGAAAAGACCAATACTGGGAGTGAGTGGATGCAAGCAAAGTGATTTTGTGGCACTAAATGAGAAAGACCCACCAATACTGTGAGTAATCGTAGTCGAGATGGTGTTGTTAAGTAGTGTATGATAGCAGTAACCTGTAGACGTGGATAACATGAGACAACCTTTTTATATTATTGGTCATTCAAAGGTTTTCAAACCTTGTTCTACTTATTCTTATTCCTAAGACTTCCTTTATCATATTTTTCTAGCTTATGTTCTCAATGATGGGTGGAATGCCTACTCAAAATGTGAGACGTTATTTTCGTTCACACACAATTTATATCCAAAAACAATAAACCTAATCTATCTAATGGTGAGTGTTAAAATTATAGAACAAGCCAAATTGGACACAAAGATGACTATAGATGTTAATTTAATTATTTTATCAAAAACATTATTATTATTAATAATGAAAATTATATATAATGAATAATAACTTAATAATATCTTTTTTCGAAGGAAAAATTAGCAAATTTTTATTAATAAAAATGAAAATTTACAAGAGTAGATGCATGAAGTATTCATGAAAGTCCCCGAGGGGACCCGAGAGCGTGACACATGCAAAGTAGCAAAGCTACCAAGTAATAAAAAACTAAAATTGCACATTGCAAGATAAATTGGCTTATCTTTTTTGCCTTTTTTTCTTTGGACTTTTTGCCATCCCGCAAGAGAAGGAGTCAGAGGTGAGTAGCTTCCAACTCATTATTGCACGGTAGAGTTTGGGGGCTTCTTTTATCCGCAGTCCGAACTTCCTGAGTACGTGAGAACACTTTTGTCTCCCCCAAGGACTTGATTATTAGTTCTTCCCTCCAAATGGTTTCTATGATCAATCGATGTGAATCAAAGATTGTAGTATACTTCGCGTTCTTCATGTTCTTCCTCCTTTTCTTCTCCCTTCTCGTTTGTTTACCTTGTTAATTTCCTACTTTTGAATGTTGTTGGGGTTTATCGCGTTTCTTCATCCTTATCATCCTGAAGATGGAGGGTCCGAATTGTCCATCCTTTTTTCTTTTGTGGTCTCTTGTTTGTTCTTTTCTTAGATTGAATGCGCATTGTTTTGGCAAGTTCCCCGTTTGATGGCACACCATGCGCATCTAAAAGCGATGTACTTTCAAAATCTAATGTTTGTGTCCACGTAAGGTCTTTATGTGATTAGGTGAATATACGTCTGTAAGCCTTTTCTTAAATCCATCTCCACGCATATACAAGCAAAAAGTGCAGATCCCTATGTCCATTCTCTCTCGGTCCATCTTTAAGAACCTTCCTAAAAGAGTTCCCAATGTTTTTCTAAGTCTGGATGGTGCCAAAAAGGGAGCGGAAGGTTATGTAATCTTACCCAAACTTACACCATCTTTGTGACCTCTATTGAATTTTCATCAGAACTAGAGAACTATGGGGTTACTGTAAAAGGCTCCGCGCTTCCCTCGCAAAACCACGGTCCATAATTTATAGGACATAACTGTAATCTTTTTAAGGTTATCACAACTGAACCTACTTAAAGAATTACCTCTGTACGCGCACGAGTAAATATTATCAAGCAATCTCTGCGTCCAGTTTAGGTAGATTCATTCATTTAGATCTTCAGATTTTGGCCAATATCCATTAAATCCACAAATATAATAGCTCTTTTCTTGCAGAGTACTGAAAAGTCCAGTTTGACTTCTGGTAATTCTAATGGCCAGATCTAGATTTTTTTCCATCTTTTTCTATAATATATGTAGACCTGGTAACGACAGATTTGGTATTTGTTTGCTCCTGTGTGATATACTTTCCTCCTGTAATTCATCTTTGAAAGAAGGTTACACCCTGTTTGTCAGATGAAGACCTAGCCGGTATGTTTTCTCCCGGTGCACCGGCTTGTAGTCTTTTTGAATTTTGTAGTCTTTCAAGTGGATTTCTTCATGTAGCACTTTCCCAAAAAAATCATACTTTGTTTTGAAGCAGGGATACCTGTGGTATTTTAGACCTTTTGTTTCAGGTTTGTCACAATATCTGTATCTCGAACCCATAACATTATTGACTTCCCAAATGATTTTTATGAAAACCTGATACAGGTCCTTCGTATCAGAGACCCACCCTCTGGCTTTCTGCGCTAGATGTTTGGGGTCATGTTCCATGGTTGAAAAAACTGTTGACAGAGGCCTGCACAGGGGCCACAGTATGGAGGACCTGGGTGCAAAGAGTGCTTACAGGAGGGTAGATCCCACACCACAACCACAGAAAAATACTGACTGGGTATGGATAAAAAATGAGGCCCTAACCCCTAACAAGCCTCGCAGCTACCAGTATCCTCCTAATATGATGTATCCATATAAAAAAGAAAGTAACAGGGCGATAGTAAAAAGCAACAGAGCAATGGAGAAGTATTACTGTTGTAGGTCGGGCCCAGAGGTCTCAGCTTGACCTCTCGACCAAACACCATGTTCATGTAAAGCAGGGTTTAATAAGAAATTGTTTATGAAGTATATCTTTGGGATATGTGTGAAAGTTTGAAGATAATTACTCCTAATAAAAAAAAGGTTCATCCGTGACTTTCGACTGCCGGAACTTTGAATGATTGCGTACAATACTATATCTCTTGGGAAATACAAAGCAGGAAAGAATTACAGGAGACAACATTTTTCTTTTGCCGACGAATTATGGTGCCAAAACATTTTTCTTTTCAAAGGCAAATGGGGAACATACATTTATCTTTAGCTTTTTATTGTGTTTATTTATTTAATTAATCTTTCCATATATATGCACTTGTCCAACCTCTAGGTTGTTGAACTTGTGCAGAATTTGCAACAATGAAACTACTCACGTCTTTCGATATATATTTTTATAATTTTTCAATAACCAATTATAAAACTTAAAATAACTATATATAATAAAATTTAAAAATTATTTAATTTATAACAAATAAATTTTCTAATTTTACAAAGATTAAAAGTTGATGATCTAAATTTTAAATGCCAACGTATTCAAATAAAGTAAATTAATAATAGACAAATATATCTAAGGATTACTCAAATTAATATTGGTATAATATTTTAATTAATGCTAAAAAAATATATTTAAAAACGCTTATTCAAATAAATTAAATTAATAATAGAGAAATATATCTAAGGATTACTCAAATTAATATTGGTATAATATTCTAATTAATGCTAAAAAATATTTAAAAATACTTATTATATATATGTGTGTGTGTGTGTGGAAGTTGTTTTTTTTTTTTTTTCATTTATCAATTTAGAAAATAAGGTAAATCTGGTTTGTCACTAGGTAAACTAGATTAATGGTGGAACAAGAGTTTCTTAGGACCAAAATTGACAAGATAGGTAGAAGGACTAACTTGAAGACCATCATAGAAATAACTAACATTGCTTGCAGAGCAAGCCCAAAACCTTGACACAACTAACACGTCCACATAATAACTAAAGACCATGCAAAAATCCAGAGTGTTAACCAAGAAATAAGCAACCGTCAGGCAAAACCGTGATTATTAAACAAATTTAAAGACATATATGAGTGTCAAGGGATCCCTCTTGAGTCGCTTAGCTTGATTAACAACCTGAGCGGAGGAATCTACTGAGGGGAAGATTTTAAATATAATTAAAAATTTATATCACAATTTTATTACTTGGGTGGCTTGCATTTTGAGGCTTTTTTATTAGGGTTTCTTCTAACTAGTCATCCATGGCCAATTCCACGAGAGAGAGATCAACCCCCTCCTTCAGTTAGATTGTTCCAGGAGTTTGTAGAAATGATGGATTGATCGACAATCTCTCCCAAACTCGTCATCATTCACGTCCTTTTCAAAGCTCAACTAGAGGTAATGGAGATTATGGTCACTCAAAGAAACCATTGCTTGGATCATTTTGGAAAATTAAAATTCAAGGGCATTGCTTGCCAAAAGTAGTGCAAGATCCAAAATATAAGATCATATCTAACAAGATTGCATAATATGTCCAATGTATGCAAGATCATGCTCTAATATGCAAGTTCACTGACAGTCATTTAAAAAGTCTTCGCATTAGTTGATTCGAAATAACAGTAACTCTCAAGGGAAAAATAGATCCGGAGCCAGAAAATGGGTTCTTCACAATAATTTTTTCCATCTTCGAAGATATAAAGAGGGTTTTTGAATGAGGGCCTTACTTTTTATAAATGTTTGGTTCTTCATGTGATTTTGAAAAGAGCAATACAATTTCAAGGAGGAATATTTCCTTGTTGCCCAAGTATGGGTTTGGTTCTTTTCTCCTCCAAAGGAATATTGGAAGGAAGAAAGCCTCTCAAGACATTGAGCAATGCTATCAGAAGCCACAAGGTTTTTAGTAATTAGAGATGGGGATTCACATCCTATGCAATAATTTGTGTCTATATGAATATTTCACAACCTCTTCCAGCTTTAATAAACATTTCTTATGAGGATAATCTTTGGAACATACATTGGTTTCTGGAAATGTCCCATTTAGATGCAGGAACTATCATGAACATGGAGATCTTTTTAGAATTTTTCTGTTGATTGCAAAAGATTTACCAGTAGGTAAATCAACTCATAGAAAAGAAATAAGGTTCTAGAAAATTCCCTCAAAGGGCAACGAATTTGAGACCTTAGGGAGCCATAAATTCTAATCATAACCCTGGTTTTGGAAATCGATTTGCATCTCTCTCCTCTATGAACAAGACCTTGATGTAAGAATTTAATCAATGAGTCCCTCAATCAATTTCTGGAGGTATTTCCACATCTTTACATCCCCCAACAAAGCCCAAAAAAAATGAATCCTTACAATAATTTGCAAAATTCTCTGCCAAATGATCCAACTAGCTCACTAATGAAGGATGATGAGATTGAAGACCTCTTAGAAGACATGGATTTCGATCAGGGAAAATTTTAGGGGCTAACATTCGTAGGTGGATTAATTCTCAATGCTTTTTCTAAGGAATTTTTTTTTGTAAATTTCCACTTTTTCTAAAAATTATTCACCCAAAATTTTTAATATAAAATTATTATACCTTAACAATGGAAATATATATATATATATATTAGAAACTTGAATATTTTTATAAAAGTTTCACCAAACATTTTTCAATTTGCATATTAAGTACTAGCAAAATTGACCAATGTTTCTAAACCTTAAGATCTTTTTTTGCCCTTAAAATGTTCCCTGATTTTGATGTTTCATGCATGATTTCAATGGAAAAGGCTTGTCTCAGTAAATATTCAGAATCCATGCTAGATCATTAAACAAATAACGCTCAATCCAATTTGAGTTCTTCAAATCCCCATTCAGGAGTTCATACACAATCTTTCAAAGATCCTCCCAAGATGGTCAAGGAAGACAGAAAAATGGGCACAAGAGCATTAAAGCCTTGGTCCAAGAATATGGATAAAAGTTATTTAACTCGAGGAAATTCATGCCAATATCAAAGGAATTTCTTCCTTCTCAACCCAAAAAACCTTGAAGTTTTCATCGCGAATCTTCAAAGAATAAATATGTTCTTTGTTATAGTAACTGTAATTATTGGTCTATGATAATTTGTTGTTGATTATTATATTTCCTATTATATTTAGTTGATAGACCAAGATTCATAGTCCTTTTATAATAATCGACAATTTTTGAACTTTGAAAAGTCAATTTAAATATATATTTTTTTCCTCGTAATAAATAAATAAATAAATAAATAAATAAATAAATAAATAATAATAATAATAATAATAATAAATAAATAAATAAATAAAAATTTTAAAAAAAATTTAAAAAAAAAATCATTATTTTATTTCATTAGAAAAATGATACAAAATTACTTTCTACACATACACATAGTTGTGTGTATTCGTTTGAATCCCATGGATTCAATTGTCTTTTACATGGTCAAAAAAGAAAAAATTATTTTACCCGCAAGCCATTACATATGTCAAAATTTACATTTTTCTTGTAAAGAAGTGAAGAAATGTTCACTTAAACACTGTTGTAAAAGAAGTAATGTGTCACTACCATATAGCATACTAAAAAAGAGAAAATAAAAAAGAAGAAAAAGTAGATTGTTGTCAAGGAGGATCGATTGGTTTGTAACCCTCAATGAAAGACGTGATAAAATTCATGAAAGGTGTTATCCTATTGGTTGAAAATCTACCATAAGCCCCACTCAAGATTTATGCCTTATTTGGAAAGACGATCAACTTGCATGTTCCTCTCCCTGTAAATATGAGAGCATGAAATATTGTCAAAAGGAAGTTTTAGTTGCATAATCTCATCCAAAATTGGAACAAGAAAAATATTTTTTCAATGTTGAACTCCATTGATCCAATTTATCATAGCAAAGGGTCACCAAAAACTTGTATTTGTTCACATTATAAATTTACAGGCCAAAACCTCAATTCGGTTGTTTGATTCACTGCAAAAACCCATTTTAATATGAAAAGAATGAGGCTAAGAAAGATAAATAATGAAACCACCTCCATTGTTCTGATTATATTCTTATAAAGCCCCATCAAAATATAACTATGATTTCGATACATCGAGGTCTTTTACAATGATACAATGTGGAGGGGGAGTGTCTTTGGATTGAGGAAAGTAAACCAAAATATTTATTCCTTCAATGGCAACACGATCAGGGAAAGAGGAAGAGTCCTGAAAATTTGCCCTATTCAAAGAAACCTAGACTCCTCGACACATTATTAAAGGTAATGCTCTAAAATATCTTGTTAAGTGATAAGAAATCCAATTCCTCCAATAATCCTCCACGTAAGTGCCATTCGAAACACAATATTTTCCTAAAGACAAGTGGCAACAGTTCCACACCTAGAGAGTAAAGGGGAAACTTATGAAGAGATGAGTAGTTGATTCTCCATTCATTTTGCAAAGCACACACCATCATGGACCTATATTGAATCTTTGTTCCATTACATCCCAAGTGGGTGCTTTATTTCCTAAAATGCACCACATAAAAATGTGGGATTTTGTTGGACATTTGGATCGCTAGATTGTCTTCCACCACCATTTCGGTTCTTCATTTGCGATGACCATATTCATACATACATACTCGAGAATAGGAGAGTAAGTACCCAAAGGAGAAAATTTCCATACCAGTTCATCTTTTCTATCCAATAATCTAATGTGGCCTTCTCTGAGTGCATCCAAATATCCATTCTAAACTTCTAGAAATTCAACCTCTGACCCCAAATCAGTTGTTGACTTACATCCCTGACTCCAAATTGTGGTGTTTCTTTGATTTCCAATGAGAGAGATTATATATTCCTCAATCTCAAAGGAATTCAATGAGAGGTTGAAGAAGGAGATGATGCCCCCCACTTCCTGACCAAGGATCACATCCTATCCTTACCCTGATTCCATTGCCTACGCATCGGAAAGACCCAAGCCGGTAACTTCAAATTAGTTCAAAACTACTCTCCAAATAATTGAAATATTTGACCTAGTATTATCCTGTCTTCTTATCTTATCCTCAAGTGAACTCAGGGCAATATACTTTTGATATACTACCATGGTTCAAAGGCTTTAGTAGACAGGAGCCTCCATTCACCTTTTGTGACCAACAATTTGGAGAAAAGAAAGATATTTTTTTAAGCCCCAACATCAAGAAGTTTTGGCGCAATAATATCATCCCATTTTACACAAGGAAGGACAAATTGTTCTTGATGTCCTACCCAAAGAAACTCAAAGAAGATTCTCCAAGCCTTTTCCAAAGTAAATTTCAGAATCCAAGCCAATTACATCCAATATACTCGAATTGCCTCAAGTACAAATTTTACCAATACCAGTTTGCCTGCCCTAAGTAGCCATCTATGACTCCAAATTATTAACCTTTTCTCCGTGTTTTCCAAAATCCAGATCCAGTCCTCATTACTGTAGTTGTTAGGTTTGAGATGGAATCCCATATATTTCACTCATAAAAAATCCCATATATTTCAGTCACTAATCTAGATTTTTTAGCTCAAAAGAAAATTTGCCTCTCATATGTTGAATCTCTCTATATTCCAAGTTATGAAAATCAATAGAGGATTTTCTGTCATTTATAGGCATTCTCGTAGCATTCCCAATGAGTGTTATAATGCAAGAAGTTTATCTACATCTCTTATGGATCCATTACAAAAAACAAGGACATCATCTACAAAAAGAACATGAGTACTAGGTAAGGCTTGAGCAATAATAGTTCCTAGAAATTGACCTCTTCTCTTTGCCTTAAGCAACATTCTACTCAATCACTCTGCCAATGACATGGAAAGGATAGGAGATAACAAACACCCTTGCTGCAAACCCTTCTGAGCATGAAATAAAGAAGAAGTTGAACCATTGGTTAGGACTGCGAAAAACATAGTTTGTAGGCAACTCACAATCCATACTATAGAGATCGGGCTAATGCTTATACAAGTTAAAAATAGCCTAATATAGAGCCAGTTAACCCGATCATAGGCTTTAAGGAGATCAATCTTAAGGACAACCCCTTTTATCTTGTTCACTTTAATGTTTTGTAAACCTCCCTCAACGACACCAATAGCTTTATGAATCTTTTTATCTTCGAGAACCCAAAATTATTCTTTTGAAATGGACTTTGATAAAATGGGATTTATTCTCCCAATGATCACTTTGGTCATAACCTTGTAGATGTAATTAGAAAGATAAATGGGATGAGAATCATTAAAGGAGAGATGATTATCCACTTTTGGAATGAGGGAAATTAAGGTATAATTGAAGGTTGGAAGAGTTATGCCCTCCCTCTTTGATTCTTCAACAACCCTTAATAAATCGTTCTAAACTGTATTATAGAGACCTAAAAAAAATTCACTGACCGTTTTTGCTAACCTGGCCTTTTGTCTTTTCGAAAATAATGAAGGAAAAGTTTGAGTTATTCATCTAGGACTTCCTCCATGATGGTCTTATTGTCCTCCTCCTCAAAAAAACTAGGGAAGGATTGAGCCACTCAAATTATTGCTGTAATCGAAACCCCTTCTCCATATTTGAAAAGACCTTGAAAATGGTTTTTCCAAAAAGATTCCAAATCTTTAAAACTTGAGAGTTATCTTCCATCCACATCTACTAGATTCTAAATAGTATTACAAATTTTGTGACCGTTGGCATATGTCTAAAAAACTTTTGTGTTTTCATCCCTACATTCCAACCATGTAGCCCTATTTTAAGTCTCCAAGTTGCTTCCAAGAGGGATTTTCTTTTAGATTCCAAGTGGATCAGGGCCTCCCTTGAATAAACATCAACAAAACATTCCCCTCCAACATTTGAGAAACACATCAGAACCCTCTCCACCTCTTTAAGTTCTTACTCAACTTGTCTCTTCTTGAAGGCCCAATCCTCGATGTTTCCTTTTATGACCTTAAGATTTCCCTCAAGTTGACTAGCTCCAAATACACTCACCTGATGATCAAAAGCTTTCCAATGTCACTTTACTAAGGAAGAGAATTCTTCATCTTTTAACCAATAAGAATTCATTTTAATGGGGTTGGAAAGCTTATCTTCAGGCCCTTTGACTTCTAAGATAATTCGATAATGATCATACTCCCCCCCCCCCCCATTTCCAACCCATTGTCCGATTGGATTAAAACGATCAACAAGAGCCTTACAAATCAAGAAATGTTTGGGTCTTTTTGCAACACTCTCTTCTTTAGCTTGACGAGTTCTCTAGGTCTCTTTGAGTTCAATAGGTTCAATATCTATTAGTTTAGAATTTACAAGCTTGTGGGTGAAGTATTAAACTAGTGGATATGGCCTAGCCCTCGGGCCTCATACCTTTGAAGCCGTAAGGGAAAAATTTAGGTCCCCACCAATTATCAACAAATTCAAGTTCACAATAGATTTTGCAGAAAAATTGTCCCAAAAATTCAATCATGTTTAGATAGGGTCCATACAAATTGATGAGGGTCAAGGAAGTTCCAAGATCTTTAGAGAAAAAAAATATGCCTTGTATTGAATCAATACTCCAGAAATTTGAGACTTTGACATTTAAGGAATTCCACCCATCAAAAAGTCCTCTCGAATGACCCCTCACATCAAAGGCAATAAAATTCCATCCATTGAATAGAGATTTCAAAAGAGATGAAATTGGCACACCATCTCCTAGTGTTTCTTGGAGCAGAATGATTTTTGGTTTATTCAAGTCAACAAATATTCTGAAAGCACAACTTTTTTGAGGGACATGCTAAACCCCTACAATTGAAGGAGAGAACTTTCATTAGGTAACTACTCCAAGGGATATCATTTCTCAAAGCACCCCATGAATGGATTGTTGTTTTGCTGCAAGGTCCTCTCACAATTTTTCTTTGGCTTTTTATCGATTTGACTTCCTTCCTCTCCCTTTTCCCTCTTAAGTCGAAATAGAGAGTTTCACATAACCCCCCACAATACCTTTTATATAGAGGAAGATCATTCTAGAGCAAATATTATAGAGGATTTCCTCCTCCACTGCCTCATTAGATAGATTCATCAAAATAGAGACCATGGGGGAAAAAAATTGACATCAGCACTAGGACATGGGTAGGTGGCCATTAAGGGAGAGGGAAGTGAGACTAACAAGAAGGAAATTGACGAAGTAATATCTGTGGAAAATAGGCCCCCAATTTCCCCTTTTTTTGAGAGAGAGTTTACCACAAGAGTAGCAGGAAAAGAAGAAATAGTAGAAATCAGAGATGAATTAATACCTTCCTTTGTTTCTTGTTTCAAGCCCACTTTCGCCACTTTGGGAATAATTGTCTCCTGAGGAATATAATTCATCATATGAACAAACGATGTCCCAACTATTCCTTCGCACTGAACCTATTTAGGAGCCTCAGTTAGTTGCACCTCTCCCCTTGATTCTACTAAATTTAACGTTGGATTCTTTGATTTATTCATCATGAGATAATATGCGTTCTTATGCAGACGGAGTTCACAATCTTTGACTAGATGACTATACTTGTTACATCTCCTACATCTGAAAGGGACCCCTTCGTAGTCATGAATCTGCCATCTTTCCTCGCCTACTCTAATATCCATCATTTTTGCGAGACCTTCACAAAGATCTCTATTCACAAGAATTCTAGCCATAGGCCTATCCCGAAATGTTCATATGAAGAATCATGGTCCAAATATGTGCCAAGAGAATTACTTGAATCTCTGATTATAAACTTGTCCTGGTAAATTGATGGAAGCCCAGGAAAACAATCCCAAATAGGGACTAGATCCATATTTTCCTTACTCGCATAAAAAAGAGGGATCCAAAATTTAAAGAGAATTGGGGTAGAATCAATTTTCCAAACCTTTTGAGACGTCCATAGAGCTTCAACGTGACAATGAAAATTGAGTTGAATCTTGCCTCTATCAAGCATTATAATACTAAGGGGGTGATTTCATTTGAGGATTCAATTCTTTTTCTGCCCAAGCTCAGATAGTGTTCATATTAAACTTCTAGCCTTAAGCTCAACCCACTAGGGTTTTTTCCGCCAACTCTACAGCATTTCTCATCACAAGGTCTTCCCCCAACACCAACTTTAGCTTCTTCTGATTAGTTTTTTTCTTCTGAAAATGACTCTTCCTTTTCTCCCAAGGAGATAAAATCACCTCCTACACCATTATTTCCTCCTTCTCCAGATAACATATCTCCCTTGTTGATGAATTTTGTCCCTTTCCCCCTTTTGCAACCAAGACCTCGTTGAAAAAACTACTAGAGGTCGATTGTAAGGACTTTGCAAGAGAGAATGCTAGATCATTAGTCGAAAAATAACCAGTCGAGTGAGGAAGACCTTGAGCCAAAAACTCTTAGAGTGAAATAAAAGACCTATGACTGTAGAACCCCATGAAACCCTAGGAAGAAACTACCTGACCTGACCTACCATAGCAGAATTTGGAACAAACTGTATAAACCTGAAAGAGAAGCAGGAGGAGGCAATGAGAGGCCCCACGAATATCCTGAAAGGGTTTTGTCTTGAACCCCAACTTTTGATACCAGAGTTTGAAGAAACCTTAGGTTGGGATCTTCCATAAAGAACGCTTTGGCAACCAATCCTCCAGTCAAACATTAAACCTCATCCATGTGAGGAGCTGTAGGTAAGGCTCGAGAAACCAAAAAATAACCCTCAATGTCTATGTAATTGGTCCCAACTAATTTTGACATAAACCATGGGTTAGTTACTCAGATTAACCCATCACGAGTTTTCTTCAATACATGGTCAACAAGCTCTTCATCCTCCATGATTCCCCTCCATGCTAGATCAGTGGTGGACCCAATTCGCTCCTCAAATCATACCACCTCATTCGCTTGTGTCAACCTTCCTAACTCTACAACCATGGACTTAGGGTTCCATTTTTGTACTAGAGACTTCCATTATCTTGTTCAACTCTTCTTCTTCTTTTTTTATTAATGAAAAGTTCTTCTAATTTCAAGAAAATATATTAAATGAAATCAAATTTTATATTATCTACAAAATAAATATATAAAATTTACTAAATAAATTTAACAAAAATAAAACAAAATTGTGTTGGAAGATTTTTATGCATTGATTTAGTTTTACATTTTAATAATCATGAAGTATTAAAATATCTTTTAACTATTAATTTGATAAAAAAATAATAAACTATTTTGATTCAACTTATGATAAAATTATGATAGAATTATTTTAATTCTGGCAAGATTATGATAAAATTTGGTAGAAACACTTTTTGATTCAGTAAAAATAAAATAAAATTAATAAGTAATAATTATAATTATCAATAAAACATTTTGACTTTGTCAAATTACATAAAACTAAAACTAAAAATAGAACAAAATAAAATAAAAACATTATTTTAATAATTATATTTATATTTATAATTAATAATTAAATTAGTCTAAATCCATTTTAACTCCGAATCTACCAAGTGTCCAGATGTATCAAATCTTTTTATATGCAGACCTCTTGGTAGATCTAGGATGGTTGAGCCGAGAGGCTCATTCTACAGCCATTCTACAACTAAGTATGATGTGTAACAAAGTCCGTCCGTCATCTAGATCCAACCCAATATAGTAGAGATGTTGTAATGTAATGTAATGTCATGTAAACATTTTGACTAGATCAAAATAAAATAAAAATAATTATAATTATCAATAAAACATTATGACCAAATCAAATCACATAAAACTAAAAATAAAAAAAACACATAAAATTAATAATTATAATTATAATTAATAATTAAATCAACCTAGATTTGTATTAATTCAAGATCTCGAAAGGAACCAAAAATCTTGATATACAAATTTTTTTTAGAATGAAAAAAGATTTGATACTTAAATTAAAATAAATTTAAATTGATAATAAATCATTAAAACATTACATTTTATTTTTTTTATAACTAATATAATTGACAATTAAATTAAATCACTTAACTACTAAAACATTAATAATAAAATATTTATTAACAAATCTATTAATAATAATCCCCATATATATATAATGATGATGATGAACGTCCACTGAGACCAATCTTTGGTCTATCGGACCTAAAGAAAAGAGTTATTTAATTTGACTTAAGATTTTATTCCTATGCTCAAAAAACTTGGAGAGAAGCCTCTCGAGCTCACTATAATTTTGACATCTTAAAAGGCTAGGAAAGTCAGTATTGCAACAAAGATTATGAAATTGAGCTTTATTGTGGTTGTACGCCGGGCATTCTAAGAGGAAGTGATTTTCATCCTGGATGTTCATATTCTCACAGAGATGGTAGAGCTAGTTAAAACAGAGAAATACGATTAAATTTATTAACCTTGTGGCAAAATCACTTTACAAATATACGTAGAATAAATAAAACAACTCATTAAAATATTATAATATTCCATGAAGTTGATTAACTATATACACCCGCTTTAATTAGTTAAGGATACGCAGCTTCGTTCATTAAACTTAAGATATTCCATCTCGTCCCCTTCATTTTAGCGGGAGTCTCCTTTTTTTCCCATTAATCATTCAAGCTATTTTGTAGCTTGAACTAAGAACCTTCATTTTAGCGGGAGTCTCCTTTTTGTCTCATTAAGCATTCAAGCTATTTTGTAGCTTGAACTAAGAATCTTCATTTTAGCGAGACTCTCCTTTTTGTCCTCTTAGTATTCCAGCTCTATTTTGTAGCTTGAACGAAGAACCTTCATTTTTTAGCTTGAACTAAGAACCTTCATTTTAGCGGGACTTTCTTAGTTCAACTGCAAAATAGCTTGAATGATTAATGGGAAAAAAGGGAGAGTCCCGCTAAAATGAAGGGGACACGACGTAACATTTTAAATTTAATAAATCTTTCGAGACTGTATCATGCTCAGCAAATCCATTAAGCGACGAGATGGATATGATTGGAATTTTGCGAGGATTGCGCGTAATTATTTTATATATATTTTTAATTATCTATTAAATAGATATTTTAGATTTAATTTATTAATATATATTATAATTACAAATTAAATAGTTATTTTAGATTTAATTTATTAATATATATTATAATTACAAATTAAATAGTTATTTTAGATTGAATTTTTTAATATATATTATAATTACAAATATTTGTTTATTATTATTTTAGATTTTATTAGATTTAATTTTTATAATTAAATTATATTATATAATTAAAATAATTTTTAATTATTAATAATGATTAATAATTGTTGAAATTAAATTTATCATAAAATATAATATTGTATATATATACTAGTAATATATTGTTTGTTTGATTTAAATAAGAAAAAATTCACATTTCATTTTTTTTTTTAATAGAAATAAAGAAATTATGTAATTCATAGTTTTTTTGTTGGTAAAGATTCACATTATATTAAAATGGAAATATATATAGAGAATATATAAATTTTTTGAGTTTTCGCTCATTATCCATTGAGGTTCTATTTCTTTGGGGAGAGAATAAATGTTTTTTTAGAATTTGCAAATCAAGTTTTGAGCAATTCATTGTCAGAACAATGTTTAAGCTAAACATTACAAAATTTAGAATCCTATTTCTGTGGTGGAACCGAGCCACCGAAAGACATACCTTGAAGAGATGACAAAACATCAAAAAATTTGATGCAAGAGGAAACCCGAGAGTGCTTAGTTGGCTCTGTGATGGCTTGGGGGTGCATTGACTCGTTGCGACCGCTTGCAACCATCACCAAGAGGGGCGAGTGTATCCGCTTCAGCAAGAGTTTCCTCTATAATGTAACATAAATATGGGCTTGGACGAGGCAGAGAGAGTGGTGGAGCTTTCACTTGCATGTGCTATGGAGGCCCCACATCAACTTGATGCCCACGAATTAGGGAAGGGCGACTACCAAAATCCATACTAGTTGGGGGAGGAGTGGCTCCGATGTGCACAAAGATGGAAGTGGATGGTTTAGGGGGGGAGGAGGAGGGGACATCAAGAGGGAATTTGATGTCAAGGTCATGGGAAAGATGCTACAGGGAGGTGGTGGCACGAGAATTGATAGTGGAAATTTCAGCTATCCAACAGGTGGCCCGAGATTTCTCCTTTTCCTGAGACAAGAGACGACGAGCCAGAATATTGTGAAGCGACCAGAGAGTGTTGTGACTTGATGAGCTTCTTCAACTTCCAAATAAAAAACTTGATAATGGATGTGGGTAGGGATAGTGTGGTCATACATTATCCAATCTTCCTCTGCGACATGGGAGGTGGCGAGCAACCTCTGCCTCTGTCGCGCCCAACACAATAACCCTTGCCCCTTTCTCTACTCATGGTGCAGAAGCTGAAGTCACTAGGATGAACAAAGAGCGTGAATGTAATAGTGGTAGCAAAAATAGAGCAGAAGGTTGAAAGACACCAGACTGTGAGTGGGGTGGCCATAATGCACTGCATTAATATGCTAGGAGGAGGAGCGACTGAGGTCATTGAAGACATTCATGCGAGAGCTTTGCAGATATAGACTCAGGTAGGTCTGATAAGATAAGGTAGAGGTGACGAACGCCAAGTTGAGGGCGTTGCCATTCTATTCTTGGACAGGTGGTGACACTAGGAAGGACACACGAATATGGGGAACTATGTAATTAATAGTTAATCTCTATTTGTCCTTTCTTCAAACATCTATGGAAAATATTAATTGACTAGCTTATATCTTTGTAAGAATTACCAACTAAAACAAAAAAACTCTTTTGGAATTTCACACTTCTCCCTTAGGAGGACACTTAAGATTTTTAAAAAATTACAACAAGGCGAAGAAAGAATTTTCTTGGGATGGCCTTAAATCTGATATTCAAAAGTTTGTGGTGGAATGTTTGGTTTGCCAACAAAATAAAGTTGAAACAATTAAGACCCGGGGTCTTCTACATCCTTTCTCCATTCCAAGTCAACGTTGGGAGGAGATTTCAATGGATTTTATCACAGGTTTACCTAAGTCCGAAGGAAAGAGTGTCATCATGGTGGTAATTGATAGACTTACCAAGTATGCATATTTTTGTGCATTATTTCATCCATTTAAAGTAAGTACAATTGCTACTGTATTTATGGAATCAATTCAAACGGTACATGGAAACCCAAAGATTATTGTAAGCGACAGAGATCCCATTTTTACTAGAAATTTTTGGATGGAATTATTTTCTTGTTTGGGTACTCAACTAGCTCATGGCTCATCTTATCATCCTCAATCCGATGGCAAACTGAGATATTGAAAAAATGTTTGGAAGGATATCTAGGTTGTTTTGTATATGATAAACAAACACAATGGGTCAAGTGGTTACCTCTGGCTGAATGGTGGTATAACACTTTCTTCCATACTACAGCAATAATGACCCCATTTATGACACTTATGGATATCATCCACCATCCATCACATCATCTTTATGAGAAAATTCTAAGGTTCAAGTAGTGGAAAATCACATTGAGCATCAACAAGTTCTCAAAATCTTAAAGGATAACCTAAATTTGGCACAAAATTGAATGAAACAATAGGTGGATCAACATTGCAGTGAGATAAGTTTTGATGTAGGAGACTGGGTATTTTTACGGCTACAACCATACAAACAAATGTCCCTCAAGCAAGCTAAGAAGGATAATAAATTATCGCTAAAATACTATGGTTATTACAAGGTGTTGCAAAATATTGGCACTATGGCATACAAATTGGAGCTTCTTGCTTCTTCTCGAGTGCATCTAGTTTTCCATTTTCATGCTTAAAGAAGGTTATAGGTGACAAAATTCTAGTTCAAACAATATTGCCAGAACTTGATGAGGAAGGAAAAATCATATTGGAATCTGAAGTAGTCACGGAAACAAGAACTCGACAGCTACGAGATTGATCAATTTCAGAGTATCTCATAAAGCGTAAGTGCTTACCCACTGAAGATTCTACATGGGAGGATGAGAATTTTATACAGAAGCATCTAGAGCTACTCAAGCGTTGAGGACAATACTTTTTTTAAGGGGAGGGGTATGTTAGGTCCCTATATTACTAGTGTAGTCCCATATTGTTGTTAGTGTAGCCCCTTTATTGTTATTGTTGTACCCCTGTAACCCCCATATTGTTATTATTGTGGTCTTACATTATTATTGTTAGGTCGGCTAAGATTATATTGCGACACCATGGACTCCTATATATAGAAATGAGGTTTTGTCATCTGTATCATTCAATAATTGTTCATTTATGTAATGTAAAGGAGGTTACCCCCTCTAAGTGACTTATTTCTAAAGCATTGATCTCTCTTTTCTTCTATTTTTGGAGTTGGTTTCATAACAATCTCTCCACACTTGGTAGATATGGAGTTAAGATGGATCTAGGCTAATTAACCATAAAATCCATCATAATATTTAACCCTTTTAAAAAATAATAAAACCTTGTACTTTTAAATCTTTCTATGATATGACATAAATCTTTTTATAAATCTTTCTATAATATTTTGAATGTAAAAAATCAACCCATTCATACAATTTTTTTTGGAAAAGCTTTGAGTATCATGTGTAACAACAACAATCAAATAAATAAATTCCCAAGTTGCATATTTGTATGTTCACATTTCATTATCAAAATTCCTTTTCAAAGAAATAATTAAACCATTAAAACAACAACAATCAAATTATGTTGTCAAAATTCATTTTCAAAGAAATAATTGAACATTAAAATAACACCAATCCAATAAATAAATCCAATCAAATAAATAAATCTCCAAATTGCATATTTTTATGTTTGACATTTCATTATCAAAATTCCTTTTCAAAGAAATAATTGAACCATAAAAGAGATCATTCCAAAGTGAATTAAAAACTTAAGAGAGTTTGCAAGTTTCATGCCATCATCATTTTTCCAATGAATTCAAAAAACGAAGTTGCAAACTTTGTTGGCTATAAAATCCGTCATACATTATACTTTCAAATCCTTCTTTGATATTTGGAAGGTGACTTGTCAACCCATTCATAGAAGGAAGTTTCCTTTAGAGATGTCTAATTACAAGTATTAAATTTCCAAGTTGTATATTTTATATTATTAAAGAACCTCATTATTAATATTCCTGTCCAAAGAGTTAAGGTTTCTATGCATTGTTTTCCCCTTTTTAATTATTAAAGTAAGAGTTTAGGTTTCTATTAGCTGTGTTCTTTTTTAATTATTAAAGAGTTTTATTTTCTTTATAATTAAAAATAACTTACTTTTAAAATAAAATTATTATTATATAATATAATAATTAAAATAAAATAATATTATTATATTTAGTTTAAAATTATTTAATAATGAGAATAAATCATTATCATTAATGAGTTAATTTAAATTTATAATAAAAAATTAAATGATTAAATTGACTAAAACGGATTTTTAAGACAAAACTTGACGGGATTTGTGTATAACATTAATTAAGGAAAAAAAACATTTTCTAGATGAATAGACCATTCTTACGTAAATCTATGTCAACCTCAATTTAAATTTGAAAAGTAAAACATAACCAATAAAAAAATTAACAATTTTACTAAATTTAAAATTTAACAAATATAGAGTAATAAAATTTATCGAATTTCGCACACGACATCGTGAAAGAAAATTAAAATAAAAAATAAGAAGTTAATACCTCTCTCAAATCCATCAAAAAGTAAGGTATAATAAGGTGTTTTTTTATATATATAGGCAGACGTATCTGTATACGCCGGCGTGTAAGCAAATTCCCCAGCAAAATGCAACATTCTTGGTCGGGGGCAGTCTTGAAATTGCTTATCTTAAAGCACAATTAACAGCTGTCTCCACTTCAGTTGATGCTGCCAGGCGTGGTCACGCCTTACACATTCTGCACCTCCAGTCTACCTACTCTACTACCAGTTCCATTACCCACCCCTCGCCACTGAATCTTACTCAATCTTATATGCCGTAACAGGGTCTGTGTTTCTTGGGCAAATTTGGTGTGGAAATGGAGGGGTTACTGTCACAGAAATCTCTTGGAACTGAGCGAGCAAATTCAACTGCGAGGGAGCGCGAGATGAATCGACAAGCTTCTTCACAGAAATCAATAGAGAGAGTGATCTCTCACAAGGCTATGCAGATTGGTGGTGCTTTGTTTAACTACAAAGCACTTTTGGTGGGGTTTTTGTGCGGTGCTGGTGTTACTTATCTCCTCTTGCTTGCTGTTGGAACGTCTTTCAAAGGCAATCCCACTTTGTTTACATTTGACGTCGTGTCATTGCACAGCTTGCGCCAATCAATCTCTGCTGGACATTTGAAAGATCGCATTGGGAATAATCAGACCCTGCAGAAAGCACAATCTTCTGGTACTTCATTTGGTATCCTTCATTTCCTTTAATTCTTAGTTCTAATGGGCCGGTTCTGAAAACCTTCTAGAAGAAGCCATTTCAGAAAAATGACCTCAAAACTTGTGGGAAGCCATTTAAGAAAAATGACATGAAATCTTACTGG
Source organism: Pinus albicaulis (assembly GCA_034641835.2). NCBI lineage: Eukaryota > Viridiplantae > Streptophyta > Pinopsida > Pinales > Pinaceae > Pinus > Pinus albicaulis. Next base: position 306,708,971 of record CM076577.1, read on the forward strand.
AAGCCATTTAAGAAAAAGGACCCACGCCATTATCGATGGTGATGAAATCCTGAGATTTTTGTTTGCTTGGATACAAGTTTCAGTTTATTTTCAGGTTTCAGTAATTAGGAGCCTGGTATGGTCAGCTGCTGCTTTATTTTATTTTATTTTTAATTTAATTAATTAATTTATTTGTAGATGGTTTCAGGCAAACATTTTTTCCATAAAAGATTTATTACATCACTTTTTCCATATAGGATTCATTACATTCTTTCACAATTGATGAAAATAATGCTTCGGCTATGATGTTGGGATTGGGGTATTTTATTTTGTCAAAGCCTCCTCTTACCATTCATGAAGCAATTCTTCAACTAAGATGTTGGCACTGGATATTATTTTGTCAAAAGTACCCAGTTGGCTTCAAGCACATGAAATGCTTATTTGAACAGGCAAGATGCCCAACAAGGGATGTACTTGTTTGTGTGAGATTCGAATTTTAATGGGAATAACAACACTCCACTTTACTAATAGAAGGTGAACCCTGTTGACATTGATTGGATTTTGAAAGTTCAAAGCCCAAAATTTTGTGGAAAATTATCATGATAATTTCAAAAATAAATTCTGCAAGGACACAGGGAACTGATTTTATCAAGAAATCAGGAGCAGCATTTGCACAAATGCCTGGCAATTAGAAACCATGTTTTCTGCTTTCTCACCTGCAGGTTTCTTTCTTTACGTTATTTTCAGCATCCTTTAGGAGGCTAGGAGCTGCCCTTGCACTCCCACATTGTATCCATACTGGCTGTATTCTTTAATTCCATTAACCTTCTTTTGTGATCATTCGGAGCTGCCCTTTGCACTCCCACATTTGTATCCATACCGGCTGTATTTTTTAAATCCATTTACTTTGACTATATTCTTTAATTCCATAAAAGAATTTAACTTACTTTTGTCATTATTGGTTGAACATTAGTAAAGTTATCTTGTAAGTCTCAAAGGATGCAAAGATGACAGCTTATGGGAGAGAGTGCTAATCATTTTAATACGGAGTATCTTTGCTCTTGAAAGTTGACACACATACACAAACTTGTAGAAGGATAAGAGGGAAGGCAACCCAACAGCTGTGTGCTTTTGGAGTTTACAATAAAATATGCTTTCTGCACCAAGTGAAGTGCTCTGACGGCCTAGGGTGGGAGAGATTTTCATGTCAGTGTGTCACTTCCTTTGGTGTTGTTGGTAAAATAGAAGGAAAAAGAATATGGTGATGAACATTTAATTTTTATTTATTATTGAACTTAAAAAAAAATCAGACCTTTTATTTCTTTTAATTAATTACTATAATGACGCAGAGACCCAACGAGGAATTTCTCATAAAAACAGAAATAACATTTATTATTTTCTCTTCTCTCCAAACTTGGGTTTACAAATGAATTATATGGCTATAACTTGGGTTTATAAATGAGTTACATGGCTATTTATTTTAGAAGAAGAAAAATCTGGAATTCCTAAGAGAAAACTTTTTCCTGAATATTTGGAGGAAGTTGAGAGAAATCCTCTCAATTCTAGGAATCTATCCTAACTACTTTATCTCTAACAAATTTTAGAAGTCTCCATAAAATCTAAAATTTTCTAGATTCTCCAAATTAAATAAATACATAATTACAAAGCAAGAGATGCTCATGCATCATATAACCTTCTGTTTCTTTAATTAATTGCTATAACCTTCAACTTTCTGTTTCTTTAATTGATTGCTATAACCTTCAACTTTCTGTTTCTTTAATTAATTGCTATAACCTTTAATTTTTAGGAAGCAAGGTTTGCACATCTGAGAGCTTGAAAGATATTAGGTTGAAATGGATCCATATTCATGTAGTGGCAACTGTGCGCACCATAACCAAACACATGACATTCTGTTCTTGAGAAAGAAATTACATTTGTAAAGTCGTTTTGCTTTTTATTTGTTTTTATATAATAATATTCTAAAATTTATTATAATAATACATTTTCAGAGTATGTGGCATATAATTCATCGGTTTAGCTAAAATTAGATAAATTTGAAAGTAATTTTTGTAAATGAAAACTGTGTGTTGGCCATCGGTTTAGCTAGGATGGTTAACTATTCTCCTATCACAGATTGGATTCCCGCTTGTGATGTGTTCAATGGAGTGTGTTGAAACGTAAAATTAGAGTAGACTGAAATTTTGCTGGAATTCTTCCTGTCAAACCCGAATATTGACATTTTATTCAAAGTTGATCCCTGATCGATGAAACCCACATTCAGGAACCTAAATGACCATCTCCCAGGGGCTGTATCAAGCAGAAGTGCAAACACACATTCACAAAGATGCTCTTAAATTCATATTTCTGTTATTTTTCAAATCGCTATATCTGGTTGCTATTTGCTTAATGCATATTAGAGATTCAGATAGGTATATTTCAATAATTTGAAGTTTGTAACTTTATTTGAGCTTTTGCAGAGTCAAATTTCCTGAGGATGGAAAGTCTCAAATCTTCAATTATAGAGTCAGAAGATGGTTTATACACAGGAAGAGGCAAGGACCTTAAGAAAAGTAGAGGACAGATGTTTCAGAATCAAATTCGCGTAGAGGAGAAGATATCGTTATTGCATTCTTTGTGGGAAGAGTATTTTCTTAAATCTAGGAAAAAGACTGATTCCTTTTGGAATATAATTGGAGTTGATTGGTCTAATGTGCCTAAGGCACCCCACATACAGGACTGTCAGGCCTATATAAAAGCCAGCGAACAATTGGATTCACGTGGAAAAAATGGAAGTCGTCCGTTTTGGACGATTTGGAAGGGATATCTAGGTCTTGAGCTTGGTGAGTCCACACTACCGAAGGATGAAGAAGAGGATTTTCTGCTTGAACATAAAACTATACCCGATGGTCCATATCCTCCATGGGTATGTAGGCAAATTCTTTCAACTTAATAGACTCATTTCTTAGATTAGTTGAGCCCTTCAAATCGCTTCAAGTTGAAGGGAAAAGTTTAAATTGCATATTTTGGTACCCGCATAGTCAAAGGCACAAATTGCATGGTAAGTTGGCAAAGATTCTCTTCACATCTGCCTGTGCTCGATTGTTTTCCCAGCGCTCTCGCAAGTCGGGGATAATTTAAACTTCCTGAACCATGCAGCAATTTTGTGTAATGGTGACTTGAATGTATTTCCTAAAAGTCTGATACATAGATTATTAGAAATTTATTAGGAGATGAAAGCAAAGATTATTTGAGCTGTAGATTTTCTTTTCGGAATTAAAAGGAAGGTGTGTCCAGAAGCATTTCAACTCAAGTTTTAACACTTAATATAGAGTTGTCCAATTCAGATTCGCTTTATTGAAGTCACTATATTGGTTGGTAAGAACATAATAAGCCTATCGGAGAGATCTTGTGTGCAATATATTGCCATAAGTCTTGCATGATATTGATGACTATTATATCAAATTTCAATTGATATCCACATATAGACCATCATTGTAGGAGACTGATTTCAAGTAATAGGTTGAAACCTGTAATTGATATTAATTATTAGATATCTATAGAGTCGTGATTATTGGGGTGTTGTCCTTGAAGACATATTCTCTCAAAAAAGGGGCTGCTCACTACTGGAAATCAATGCCTACTGTGACAAATTTGTCTCCACAGCTGCAAAATGGTTGGTATCCAGTAAGAGCTTGATTCCTACATCAAAATAATGTACAGCAAGGAATTAGTTGACCACTACCGGAAATCGATGCTTACAGCCACAAATTGTGTCCACAGCTGCAAAGTTGTAAACCACTGCTTATAAATATTTTCAGTTCCCACCTGTGTTGGCTCAAATATACGAAAAGGAGCATTTAGTGTTACGGGTCAGCAGATTTGATCCATTTTTACGTTTTTTTATTTTTTCCTTTTTTAGAATGTTTCGTGGGGTTTCCTTTTGGGAACACCCCTAGATTGGGAAGAGACATCTCCAAAGTGTTTTCCTTGTTTGTTTTTTGTGGGCGGGGGATTGGGGTAAGGTGTCTCAGGGACGTCCCGGACATCCCCTTGATGTCTTGGTACCAGACTCCAGTACCGGCATACCTAATACATGGACATCCTGGTACCCTCCCCATTTTGGGCTTGGGACATGTCCCCGTTCTCCTAATAATTTTACTCGTTAAATAACTTATTGCTTATTAATAAAAAATGTGGTGGTTAACAAAAAGAATACCTGCATGGTGCTATATTTAATCGTGTTCAAAAAATAAATTGGTATATTCATGACTTACACTTGTGCTTGCTAACATGTTATGGTACTGTCGAGTAGGTAGAAGGAGGAGACGAGGATAATCTTCCAATGACTAGGCGTGTACAAAGGGATCTATGGCTGCATCAGCATCCAAGAAACTGCCATGAACCTCATTTAAGATTTCTTTTAACTGATTGGGAAAGAAATCCAGGATTTGGGATTGGTGCACAGATAGCTGGCATGGCAGGAATGCTTGCTCTTGCTGTAAATGAGAAGAGAATTCTGGTTACAAATTACTCCAATCGGGCTGACCATGAAGGCTGTGTAGGTACTTTTTATATTCTATCATGGGCTCTTGGGTATCAAGATTATATCTTTTTCATTTTAAGCACGATTTGATTTAAGGGTTGATATTTGAGAGCATGTTTCAAAGTTTCTAGTCCGTATGCACAAAAGCACTGTCATTGATAGTCCCTGCACGTCTTATATTTCGGTCTATTTTTGTGAGAACATAAATGAACGTTTCTTTTTGCATGTCATGCTTTTGATGTTAGGGCCTGTTATTTTTAGTTCTGAAACCAAGTTCTAAGCTTTTCATTAAACTAGATTTTAAGGAGAAAATCAGAAACTTATATAAATAGACGACATTAAGAGAAACTTGTGGGATTGAAATATATTTTCACATTTTTTTGTGTCATAGTCAATTCTATAACATGGATTCCTTCCTTTTTCTTTGATAGGTTCTGTTCGCTCCCACTGGTCATGCTACTTTTTACCTGAAACATCTGCAGAATGCAAGCAACGTGCCTTGGATCTGGCTTTGCAAGAGGAGGCATGGAAGCAAGGCATTATAACAAAGAAGGAAAATTATACTACAAAGGAAATCTGGGTTGGCAAGATACCAAGGTGATAAGTGCTTCCTATTCCTAATAATACTTTTTGGTCCGAGCACACTAGTTTTCATGCTTACTTTGAACATGCATTGTTCTTGGTTTCGGTAGATTACAAATATATGAGCTTGGATGTCAAGCATTAGTGGATGCCCTTTTTTTCCTACTTGCTTAATGAGGGTGCTTTGAATTCTTTATGCTACCATGGGCAATCTCTGTTGTGGAAAACCTTGCTTTTCTAATCTGGTGCTTAGAATTCTTTATGCTACTATGGGTAATCTCTGTTGTGAAAAACCTTGCTTTTCTAATCTCGGTCTTGTAAAAGTGTATTCTCAGACAATGGGGTAAACCTTGGGAGAGGATGCAGCCAACAACTGAGATAGACAGCAAATTACTTAAGCATCATCGAAAAAAAGATAGGAGATGGTGGCGAGCACAGGTACTTGAACAGTCACTACGTTTAATTGAGAAAGACGATAATGGTAGCTACTCTCTTGCAGTAGGAATCTCAACCTGAAATTCTTCTATATTTGACATAATTTTCTTTTCTTAACAAATATTCAGTGATTTGTTCTCTATTTTCTCCTTGCAAAACAAAGTAGTGCCCTTTCAGCATGATTCAACATTAATATAGTGCGATGGGGCATCTCGTGCATTAGATTTCTGTTATCTACACTACATTTTTTAGAACTATAATTACTGATGTCATTACAATGTGTAATGAAAGTAGGGAATTTTTAGGAATAGCAAAAAATATGGGTTTGCAGTGTAATTATTTTTATAGGCCAACTTCATTATCTAGTTGAGTCATGTTTTAATTTAAGAAGTAATTAGTGAATTATGTAACTAATAAGCTAGTTAGTACTTGATCTAATAATTTGTAATTAGTACTTTTTATGGATTGATCACCCTTTTACTTAAGTTGCATTGAAATGGATACGGGGTTTGAAACGGATATGGCAAATTTTCAAAAAATCTGGATACCACACACACACATATATATAACAAAATAATAATTTCATATTACCATTCATCTTTCAGAATCTAGATTCTATATCTAAAAATACATAATCAATTATCATCTATCATCATCATCAATTCAGGAATCAACATAAACAATGTCATCATCATTAATGATTATTATAACATTCGTGATTCATGATTCAACATATCATCAATTTTCTGTTTCAAATTTCAATCATCAACATGACAAGTTACAACATCATCACCAAAATTAATAATGCACACTACATAATACAAATTCCAAAATGACCTATGATTGACAGTCTACTATCATTATTCATAATTCATATGGCATATTATGGTGTTCAATATTTATTGTTCAAAAGTTTAAAAGTTAAAACTAAAACATCATCATAAATTACATTTTCATATCATCAAATATGTCTTCAAGTTCATTCCTATCACTAAGAACCACATCCTAACCAAAAGTGGGAGCATTGCTGCCATGTCCACTTGAAGATCCACCTATTGGTGCCTCCTCATCAAACAAAGTCATATGAGACCTGACATTCAACGTCATATCCAAGTCAGACAACTCTGGTTCCACATACCATAGTTTGGCGCCCCCAAATTTGTATTCGTCTCTCTTGTGTAACAAAAGACGAAGGTTTGAATGAACATACACTAGTTCCTCAACCTTTTTAGAGCCCAATCTATTTCGCTTTACTGAATGGATGAAGACATATGTACTCCAGTTCCTTTCTGCTGAAGAGGAACTAATAATCTGTGACAAGATCCTGATGGCCAATTTTTGCATATGTGGAAGTTCCCCACCATAGTAGTTCCACCAATCACTTGAACTTAATCTGATCTTGTCCCGCATACAATCAATATCAGAACCCCAACCCTCTGATTCCACAAAATGAGCAAACTTTGCATGAATCCGAATCCCAATTTCAGGATTTACAAAGAACTTTCTAAAAGTCTTTTTAAATCTTTGTGAGACTTCTGGGTCTTTGCTTGGTGTGGTTCTTTCTAGATCACTTAACAACTCCGCAACATAATATTTTGGATTCACTGCATTGGCCAAAAGATGCAATGGGGTGGTCATTTTGTTCCACATTTTGGTCAATATATCTTTTACTTCTCTGTAAAAGAATTCATCTGGGTCCTTCTCCTTGACATTTATAACCACCCTTATCTTCTCTATCATGGAATCAATGCCCTCATACAACTCTGCGAAATTAGGCATATTTGTGTCAAACAGGTGGAGCAAATCCACAATTGGCTTAGTAAATGCCAAGAGGTACTCCACCCTATCCTACCATACATCATCAACAAAAAACCTTTTTAGTGTTTGTGCTCTATCAAATTGGGATGGCCTCCATTGATTCCAAAGAGAATTGCATACCATTGATTGTAATGCTTCTTTCACCTGCATAAGCCTTGTTAAGACTATGACGTGAGAAGCAAAACGAGTCTAGGCAACTAGCAAGTGCCAAATTGCCAATGTTTCAACTTTTAATAAATTAAAAATCATAATTTGATTGATTAACTATTATGATTCACGAATCATGATATTTGAGAATCCAATTTACATATTTGAATTTAGAGTCATAGAAATTAGAACTTATGAAATAAAATTTAAAGTTCAGGTACCTTAAGGAGCTCTAACTTCGTAAATTTCTTGTAGATGCTTTGGGACATGTGGTGGTTTATGATGAAGGCTTGAATTTCTTTTTCCTTTTAAAAATAATTTGAATCCATTCAATTTGCTTCCCCATCTTGTTCAACAAGAGGTTCAATGAATGTATAACACAAGGGGTCCAAAAGATGTGCTAATATTTGTCTGCAATAATTAGGCCTGTTGCTCTACACATCGTTGCATTGTCAGTTATTATCTGGAAAAAATTATCTGGCCCCACCATTTCGATTGCTTCAATCAAGATGTCAGCAGTGAATTGAGAATCTTTCACCCGCCCCTCACAATCCACTACCTTCAAAAACATTGCCCCCTTTGGGCTTTGAGAAATCACATTGATCAAAGGTCTATTATTTTGATCTTTCCATCCATAAAAAATGATGGATACCCCTGAAATGTGCCATGAATTACGAATGTGGCTTAATTTAGCCTCCAAATCTAACTTTTCAACACTCAACATTATGGTGCGGACCTTCTCATATCTAGGGCTCTTGTACTCTTTTGGGGCTTCATTCACTGCTTTTATCATCTTTGCCCAGAAAGGAGATCGCACGAGGTTAAATAGAAGACCATTTGCATAAATGCATTGACTTATAACTGCATCTAATATCTCTCGAGCATCATTATTAAAACTCCTTTCAAGCGGTTCCAAATTAGACCGCTTTGAACCAACAATTCCATGAGAGGGAAGTGGAGGCTTTGATGAAGATGCTCCCAACCTTGTTGGGTGTTTTAATTGAGAGGCAAGATTTGCCTCATTTGCTTTAGCATTTGCATTGTCTTGTTCTTTTTGATATTTTGCAAGTTTTGCCTTGCTTAAACCATTTCCATATGTCCCATTCTCTTTAGTTGGGCTACTGCATATTCGAATCCCATTGTTTTTTAACCCAAGTAAATGTGCTTTAACCCATGTGTATGATTCCTTATACTCCTTTTTACACTCATTACAAACCCATGCCAATGATCCCCCTTATTGGCTCTTCCCAACAATAGTTACATATTTTCAAAGTGGTGACTTTGGATCAACTTTAGGGGTAGATTCAATTTCACTTTCTACTTCTTCTGCCACACGAATGGTTGAACTTGAAGTTGCCATGATGATGATGTAAATGAAACTGCAAAATAAAATTGACAAATATGTATTTCAAAACAAGTTACAAGCCTTGGAAAAAAACTACGTTGCATGGGTTCCCGCACCCGGGGGTGGGGTTTTCGAACCCGCAACGGGTTCCCGCACCCAAGTATCAGATTCGGATACGGGTTCTTCTCAGAAGAACCCAAACGAACCCGGTTCTTCGAAAAAAAATCGGGTTCTTTGGGTACGAAGAACCCATCGTTTGGGTACATAGAACCTGAATTTCCGGTTCTTCGGGTTCTTCATAAATAATTTCTTCAAATATTTTTTTTTATAAATGATTAAAATTAAAAAATTTTAATTAAATTTTAATAAATATAAAAATTAAATTAAAAATAATTTAATAAATTAGAAATCTAACTATTTTTTAAAACATACAAATTACAATTTACATTATTTATAATTTAAATTTATAAATTACACACACACATAGATGAATCTCTAGGGCTGGCTGCCTCTGCTGCGTGCCTCACAGTTCCTACCAGGACAGGCATCAGAATCAGTAACATCATATTTACATGTGGAAATTTTGAAAATCACCTCTTAATGCAAATTCAAAATTTTCACCTCAACCTTTAGTTTCCTCAAATATATTCTTTGTGAATTTTCAGCCTTAGAGATGAACCCAAAATGAGTTACAATTTACAATAGTATGTGTTTCACTACTGTCCAAAAAAATATACAAGGCAGCCCAAGAAAATGCACATGGAACAAATCGTACTTCAAGGGAACCATGTTTCCAGCCCTTAGGGCACAAATCCCAACATATAACTTATCTGAAATTACTTAGTTACAGTGAATTTATTACATCCATAAATCTGCCCATATAGCTTCTATATGTTTTTCAAATCGCTTAACATAATCAGCTAGCTGTTCATGATAAATCTGCATACCAAACAGAGTTAAAAACTATTCATTCACCATTAGATTATACGCTGTAAATCAGAGATGCAAGTATACAAAGTTTGGATAGCAAAGCACGCTTCAAATATACATAAGATGAAGTTATAAGCATAGAATAAAAAATCAGAGAAAAATCCGTCACATTATGACTTTTTGGGATGATAAACCTTAAAAACAAAAAAAATCACCAAATTGTCATTGGAAAAAAGTTAAAACACATCATGATGGAAAAACTGCCTATGATGGATTTAACCCTCAAGTGTTGTTTTTGTTCTTTTTAACTCATTTGTCTCTGCAACAGTTGGACATCAAGAGGGAAGGCATTTACCAGCATCAACAACTGATCCTAGGAGGACCAAAGTTCAAACCGTGATTCTCATCACCATTAGAGTCTTTTTTATTGGAGTGGGGATCAATTCCTATCTGCCTATGGTTTTCACATTCTCAAATCCTAGGCATTTCTTCAAACTCGAGACTCTTAAATAGTTTTCTTTCCAGAGTTTATAAAGGTTTTTCAAAGTTCATGTACCTTGTATGTGTGTGTGTCATTAAATTTATAATTTATAAATTATAATTTAGAAAATATAGTTTTATATGTGATATATAAATTATAATATATATTAATATAAAAATACCTAGACGAACCCACGCACCTTGTTTCAAAAAATGTCGTTCCCGTCCCCGTCCCCGAACCCACGTTTCCTGGCAACATAGAAAAAAAATAATCATTATCAAAACCAGTGATTGGACATATAATCTATGTGACCTATTCACTATGTTTCAATGTCTCATTCTCTAGAGTTGCTTTTCTGGGACATGTCAATACCAAGTGAAACATAGGCCATTATTTATCATAAATTGGATCTTCTTGTTTTTTGCTTGACAACTTAATACCTTGGAAAGTGTTATGTTAAGGTGTTGATGCTTGGTCATATTAAGCTCACAATTTTGGATGGAATCTAGTGACGTCTTTCATCATTTACTTCTAATATCTAATGACCTCTTTCACCATTTACTTTTGAGTTCTATTTATGACATGAGAGATACAAAGATTCTAATTCATTAGATATTGAGGTGCAAGTTTTTATGGTTTTCTAAATCCACAATTAAGGACTATTTTTAAAGGCTTAATTAACACTTAAAATTAGTATATTTTATATATTTCAGACAGGGAACAAACCATTCCATAATATAGAATTGTCTTATAAGACTGAGTTGAAGTTGGTTGATAATAATTCAATTGAATGGAGCAAATTCCAGGGTTAGATAAAGCTTATGATAACTAGAGATAAAGACATGCAATGCCATAAGATAGATGTTTAAGTGACTAGAATATCTTGCACCATTGATGTAAACGATTCCAACAATGAGTGTGAATTGTTGGATGAGAGTGAGGGTTGGGAATGATGAGTGCAGTTTGAGTGTATAAGGGAAACAAATTAAAATAGGACATAACAACTGTCATTACTGCTATACTGCTTGAACATTGCATAGAGAAGCTTAGCGTCATACTTGTGCTATACTACTATACCGCTCGAACACTCCACTCCACTAAACAACAAGTTGCAATGGCTTCGGGGTTCCCATAGTTGGGCCTTGGCTCATTCCAGTCTCCGTCGTCCGACTCTCCACTGAACAACGACGCGCTGACGACTCCCACAGTTAGCTTGTGGGCTCACTCCACACTCACAGTCGGCGGCTCCTCCAGCGAAAATGACAAAAAGATAATTGGTAAACCAAAAGTTACTTTGGCTCATAAAAAAACACAGTGAAAACAAAATAGAAAAATCGTTCCCGACGGCCAGGAAATCGTGAAAACGTATTTCAGTTTGGCGGATCCGTTTTGGGAAATTGAGATACATTTTTTTTTGGCCGGATTCGTTTTTGGAAATGGTGAGACATATTCAAATTTACCGGAAATGGAGGTTTTTTTACCAAAAACGCCATAAAAACGGTTTCGGAATTCCAACTTGTCGTTTCCGAATTTTTGAAACGCCACGAATACGTATCCAAGCCGTTTTTCCGACGTTTAGTACGAGTTTCAGGGTCCGAAACACCGAACGAAGTTTCTGGGAGGTTTGACCAGCGTTTCTAGTAACTTAGCCTGTTACCTTGTAACCACGAGTTCATTTATAAAAAGACATTAACATGTGTTGAATTTTGTAGCTACCGGTCTTCATAATTAATATTTTAGCCCTTGAATTATGTAAGACATGTTATTTTTGTCATTTTTGTTTTAGCCCTTGAAATATAATTAATATAAGACATGTTCTTCATGTTAGTTGCAAAAGAGAAAAATTTTGAATTTCAAAAAGTTGAATTTTTGGCTCCAAATGACAATTTAACCCTCCAAAAGATGATGTCGGCCCCAATGAAGGGACACACCCATTCGAGTTCTTGAAATGCCTATATATAGGCCATTTGTTCTCCTCAACATAGCAAGAATTCAAATCACTTATGAGACAAAGTTCAGACCATTTGAGGTAGAGAGAAAGGACGAATTTGAGGCAGAGAGAAAGGACGAATTTTGGGGCAGAGAAAGAATGAATTTGTGGCAGAGTTTTTGGGCTTATCTGAGCAGCAGAACCGAGTTTTCCTGGGTGAAGAAGAAGGCCGAAATTCGGCCCTACCAGAGTAGACTAGGTATAATTTGTTGGGGAGCAGAGTGACTTGTCTAGTGGGAAGTTTGACCAGGGCTGTCAATTTGACTTTATTTTTGACTTAGATGTATCTCTATTGACTTGAATAATTTCTCTAAGGAAAAGGTTGCTGGGTTTTTCCTCCAAGTGGGTTTTCCTAGGGTAAATACTTGTGCTTCTTGTTTGGCCGTCTCTTTATGATCCTATTGTCAATTTTGTTCTATTGTTGAAGATCTTCTGTGTAATTGCTTTATGATGAATTTGAATGCAAGAAAAGAATAATGTAAGAAATCATAAGAAGTAATCATCAATTAGAAGATCCTATGAAAAATAAAAACATGCAAAGCAACAAAGAGTCTAAAGGTACTTTGGGATACATCATCATATTGGGTAACTCAAGTAAGGGGATAAAACATGCCCAAGACCAAACATCCTATTTGGAAAAAGTCACTTATGGAGACATCGTGGTCACCAAAGAAACCATTTGAATGTGATTGACATTAGCACTCTTAATCTTCAGACAATTCATAATCCCATGGTCTCCTAGATGGCATATAACATATATTGTTTGGTTTGCATTCTTGAAAAGACGTTGGCATGAAGTATCTCCCCACATACCATAGTAAAGGATCCCCCTAACTCTCGCTAGAGGTAATGGGACCCCATCCCTATCTCATAGTATACCTAGCACCAAAAGCTAAGGTGGTCCAACTCGATGTTTTAAAGGTGGAAACCTTGACAAATCCTCTCAAACCTTGAAATGTTGAAGGTTAGTGCCAACTTGGAGCTGATGTGAACAAACTCTCAAATTGAATTGGTCTAAAGGAATCCCAAGGATGTGTTTCTAATGTTTCTAAGTATGGCCGGGTCTAATAATAAGGCCATCCCTTAACTTCATGAAGTACTCAAAATAGAAAGGCATCTTAGGAGTCAGAATCGAGGTCCCTTGGTGTTGAAAAATGTGTAACTAGGTTCGGTCTTCATAAATATGAAATGGACTTTTGATTCTTGTATTTTGTAAAATAAAAGAAAAAAGTATTATTATTATTTTTTGAGCGTGGGTTTCATGCTCAAGGTCTTTTATTTTAGAGGTCAAGCACCCATTGAGTGCTTTCAGGGTTTGTCCTAGGTCAATAAGCCAAAAGAGTCATTGTCATAAGTTGAAGACCCCATTGGGCACATTGTAACTTGAAAATAAAATTATTTTTGTCATTAAAAGTGTCAAAATACCCTTCAAGACCAAGTTGGCTTGGCAGTTGAGAAGTCGACCTATTATGAGGAGCCACATCCACCTTAAGAAGCCTATATAAAGGAGGGAACTCGACCTCCTTGGAACACAATCATCACTCACTCATTCAAGCAAAGGAGAAAGAGGAAGAAGGAAACGAAGAAGGAAGAGGATGAAGAAGACTTGTTTCTGGGCTATTTCTCTCTCTCATGTGCGAAGGAAGGCTAGGGCTTCTGCTATTAATCTAGGGTTTTTCTTCTGCAAGTTCAATCTTAAAGAAAGAAGAGAAGGAAGGTCAGTGAAGGTCACATTGAGTCATCCTCAAGCACTAGAAGAAGGAAAACGCCAAGCGAAGGTTTGAAGAAGGCTTAGGAGGCCAAAATAAGCTCACACGCGTGGCAACAATTGCTATTGGGAGAGCCGAAATTTCATACCTACAGTATAGGCTGAAATTTCAGACCTGCAGTAGAGGCCGAAATTCTGCAGCTGGGAGGTCGAAGTTGTGTTACTAGAAGAGATTTGACTGAGTTTGACTTGGACAAAGGAAGCACATCATCCGAAAGGGTTGGACTTGGTTTTAGAGGGTATTGGTCTTCGTTTAGAGGTCTTGGAATTCGTCAATTGAAGAATCTATAAGAAGAGAAGAGATTTGCGGGTTTTCATCTCAAGAGGAGAGGTTTTGGCCCTGGCTTGCAACCTACATTCTGTGTTCTTGTGTGCTGTTATTCTTCTTGTTTTGGTAGCTGTTTGATGATATACAAACATAATAATAAGTGAAGAAGCTAATAAGAAAAAGTAAAAAGACATCACGAGCAATTATCAGAAAAGAGAAATCATCCTAACTATTTCCCTATAGATTTCTCAACATGGTTTCAGAGCTAAGGTTGGCTAAGGGAATAATGAAGATATCCTCTACATTGAAGCTGTTTCTAAAGAAGTGTACAAAAGTGGCAAGTCAACTCAAGAAGGGAATCAAAGAAGTATGGGATCTCCTATTTTCTTCTAAGGAAGTGACCAAGACATCTACAAAGCATGAAGGATTATTCTCAGCACTCACTGACACATTTCAAGATGAGAACATTTGGGTGATCGACAGTGGAGCATCAAGGCATATGACTGGTCAACATAAGTAATTGAAGGCATTATCAAAAGGGAAGTCCTCTTACTCCGTAAACTTGGTGATAATAAAAGCTACCCTGTGAGAGGAATTGGATCAACCTCAATTGAGTTGGAAAATGGAGGAAACATTCAGATCAACAAGATCTTATTTGTTCCAGGTTTCCACAAGAATTTACTCTCCATTTCATGCTTAGAAGACAAGGGTGATCGAGTTGCATTCATTGAAGGAAAGGTTGTAGTATGGGGTAAAAACTCAAGCATAAAATATGCTAGAATGATTGGCATACGTGAAGGAAGACTTTATAGATTGATAACTCCCCTCGCTCATGCTTTGGTTCACATTGAAGTTAGCCTATGTGAACTTTGGCATAGAAGATTTGGTCATCTCCACTACAAAATCTTACCAACCCTATTTACCATAGTAAATGGCATCCCATAACTGAAGGAAGATCTTGAAGGAGTTTGCAAGGGACGTGCATTGGGTAAGAACACCAAGAGACCATTTGGAAACAATGATTCAAGGTCAAAAGAAATCTTGGATCTTATTCATTCCGATGTTTGTGGTCCTATGATTCCAAAGTCACTTGGAGGTCATCTATATTATGTCACATTTATAGATGACCACTCAAGGGAAACTTGGGTTTACTTAATGAAATCCAAGGATGAAGTCTTTACCAAATTTCAAGAATTCAAAGCTGAAGTAGAAAACCTTACATAAAGGAGAATCAACATATTGAGATCTGATAATGGAGGAGAATATACTTCAAAAGAACTTATAGCTTTCTGTAAGGAGCCTGGTATTAAGAGGGAGTTGATAGTCCCATATAATCCCGAGCAAAATGGAGTTGTAGAATGACATAATCGATCCATTGAAGAAAGTGTGAAAGTAATGCTACATGATCAAGATTTGTCGAAATTCCTGTGGGGTGAAGCAACAAAGACAGTTGTATACATACAAAATCAAAGTCCCCATAGGTCACTAGATAACTTGACTCCTGAAGAAGTATTCACTGGGATGAAACCAAGCATATATCATCTCCGAATTTTTGGTTGTCTTGTTTATATTCATATACTGAAGGACAAGAGATAGAAGTTAGATCCAGCATGAAGAGAACATTTGTTGGCTACAGTAATTCCTCAAAGGCCTATAGGATCTACATAAAAGGACATTGAATAGAAGTTTGTCGAGATGTGATATTTGACGAAAGTATTGCATTCAAGAAATCAGAGGATCTCCCTATGGACTCTGATGATGAAGAACTTCCGGTATTTGAAGAGGAAGTTACTAGGGAGGAAGCAAAATCAAAACATGAATATGAAGGTCCTAATGAACCTATACAACCTGTGGTAATTCTTGAAATATGACAAAGTTAATAGAAGTGGAGCCATCCACTTTTGAAGAAGCTGTCAATCATCAAGAATGGAAAGATGCTATGAAAGAAGAATATTAATCGATAATGATAAATGGAGTATGGGAGATCGTACCTTGGCCTGAAAACAAGTTTGTGGTAACTTCCAAATGGCTTTACAAGATAAATCATGCGACAGATGGAAGCATTGACGAATATAAGGCAATATTTGTGGCTAGGGGTTTCTCTCAACAAGAAGGCATCGATTATGAAGTGACATTTGCTCCGACAACAAGGTATACAACTATTCACCTCTTTGGTAGCATCGATGGGATGGAATATACATCAAATGGATGTTAAGATTGCATCCTTGAATGGCACAATTGATGAGGAAGTCTATATAGAGCAACCCTTGGGATTTGATGTCAAAGATAGAGAGGCATATGTTTGCAGGTTGAAGAAGGCGTTATATGGCCTTAAGCAGGCACCAAGGGCATGGTATGCAAGGATGGATGCATACCTTCAAAGATTGGGCTTCACAAAAAGTTCTGCTGATCTGAACCTTTACTTCAAGGTTGTAAAGGTGAGCCTGTAACCATTCTTCTATATGTGGATGATCTTCTCTTGACAAGTGTGGAAGCTCGAATTGAAGAACGAAAGAAGTAGCTAGCAGCATAATTTGACATGAAGGATCTTGGGATGATGCACTATTATTTGGGATTAGAAGTCTGGCAGGAATGTGATGAAATCTGATGCACTATTATTTGGGACTAGAAGTATGGCAGGAACCTAATGAAACCTACCTAGGTCAAGTGAAGTATGTGATCAAGATGTTGAAGAGGTTTGACATGATGGATTGTAAACCAATGACAACCTTGATGATCAAAAACTTGAAGAGACTAAGCAATTCTGAATCTAGCCCAATGGATCCTACCAAGTACAGAAAATTGATTGTCTCACTGACGTACTTGGTGAATACTCGACCAGACATATGTTTTGCAATGAATGTTCTCAGTCTGTTCCAAGTGGAGCCAAAGCATGATCATTGGATACCAGCCAAACACATACTGAGATATCTGCAAGGAACAATCCACTACTGCCTGAAATATAATAGGAGGAATGATGTCCACTTGATTGGATGTACAAATTTCGACTGAGGAAGCAGAGAGCAGGATGGAAGGAGCACTACATGAGGATGTTTTAGTTTGGGATCCTCTATGATCTCATGGATGAGCAGAAAGCAAGATACAGTTGCTTTGAGTAGTGTTGAGGCTGAATATATTGCAACTTGTGAAGTGAGTAAAGAAGCTTCCTGGTTAAGGAAGCTGTTGTTCGACTTATTTGAAGGACCAATGGACGCTACAGTGATACACTGTGATAACACCAGTTGTATAAGATTTTCTGAAGACCCAATGTTTCATGGAAAGACAAAGCATATAAACAAGTGTCACTACACTCGAAAACTAGTACAAGATGGTGTGTTGCAACTAAGTATATCTCCACCGATGAGTAAGTTACTAAGTAGTTGACATAATGACAAAATCTCTTCCTAATAAGAAGCTTGTGTATTTGAGAAACAAGCTTGGTTTGGTTGATATATCCTCCCTGGTTGAGAGGGAGAGATACGCACATCATTCTTGTCTTCACTTAGGAAGACAGAATGGAGGATTGTTAAGCATCTGGCGTCTGATACTCTTTGAGGATGAGGTAGGGCATCCAAGATAAGAGTAGTTAAGGACTGATATTCTTTGAGGACTAGCTATCCAAGATAAGAATAGTCCAAGGAAGGACATACTTTATGAACACCCAGGTGGGGTATGTACCTTGAGAGACAATGATGATGGTGTCTATAAATCATTGGTCTCGTCGACACTGTGCTTTGATCTTGTTGAAAGATAGAGCTATTAGTCAAGGCCTTGCTATATGACAATGCTGGTTGTTATGATGCTAAACATATGGGTTACCAATTCGACTCTTCTTATGAGATCTCTTCAGATTGAGAATGTCCATGTACCATTTATGAATACCTCCCTAGTTAAGAGGGTGTGTTGAAAAATGTGTAACTAGGTTCGATCTTCATAAATATGAAATGTACTTTTGATTCTTGTATTTTGTAAAATGAAAGAAAAAATATTATTATTATTTTTGGAGCATGGGTTTCATGCTCAAAGTATTTTATTTTAGAGGTCAAGCACCCATTGAGTGCTTATAGGGTTTGTCCTAGGTCAAGAAGTCAAAAGAGTCATTGTCATAAGTTGAAGACCCCATCGGGCACATTGTAACTTGAAAAGAAAATTATTTGTCACTAAAAGTGTCAAAATACCCTTGAAGATCAAGTCGACTTGGTAGTTGAGAAGTCAACCTATTATGAGGAGCCGCACCCATCTTAAGAAGCCTATATAAAGGAGGGGACTCGACCTCCTTTGAACACAATCATCACCCACTCATTCAAGTGAAGGAGAAAGAGGAAGAAGGCAACGAAGAAGGAAAAGGACGAAGAAGTCTTGTTTTTGGGCTATTTCTCTCTCTCACGTTCGAAGGAAGGCTAGCACTTCTGCTATTGGTCTAGGGTTTTGCTTCTGTAAGTTTGATCTTGAAGAAAGAAGAGAAGGAAGGTCAACGAAGGTCACATTGAGTCATCCTCAAGCCCCAAAAGAAGGAAAAATCCAAGCGAAGGTCTGAAGAAGGCTTAGGAGGCCAAAATAAGCTCACATGTGTGGCAACAACTGCTATTAGGAGGGCCAAAATTTCAGACTTGCAGTAGAGGCCGAAATTCTGCAGCTGGGAGGTTGAAGTTGTGCTACTGGAAGAGATTTGACTGGGTTTGACTTGGAGAAAGGAAGCACATCATTCAGAAGGGTTGGACTTGGTCTTGGAGGGTATTGGTCTTGGTCTAGAGGTCTTGGAATTCGTCAATTGGAGAATCTATAAGAAGAGAAGAGATTTGCAGTTTCCTCTCAAGAGGAGAGGTTTTGGCCTTGGCTTGCAGACTACATTATGTGTTCTTGTGTACTATTCTTCTTCTTTTTTTGGTAGCTATTTGATGATATACAAACATAATAATAAGTGAAGAAGCTAATAAGTAAGAAGAAGTAAAAAGACATCACAAGTAGTTATCAAGAAAAGAGAAATCATCCTAACTATTCCTTACAAATTTCTCAACACTTGGGGAGTTGTAATTGAAGTAACCAAATTGTATTGTTTGTAACTCTCATCACCATGGTCAACTCTTGTTTAGGGGACAAGAGGGTGGCCAACGTTGAGAAAATACCTAAAAGGGGAGAGAGTTGAGACAATCAATAGAAAAACCAATAGATTAGAGGAGCAATATTTTCATCGTCTAGGGGTGGCCTGCGCAAGCAAAAACAATCTCTAAGAAGCAAAGAACTAGGAAGGGGCAACACTTTCATTCACAAGCTAAGTCTCCTAGAGATCATATCCTATCGAGCAAGAAGAACAATCTAAACAAAGTCTCAAGTTGCAGAGGATGTACCATGGACTTGGCCTACATGATCATCACGAGGAATACTTTATTTGCAGTAGATCATATGTTGTAACAAGAGAATCTAGACTATTATTCCTAGCCAAATCAATTCTCAACAAACAAGGTCCCTAGACCTTGAAGTTATAAAGCACAATGGATTTGATGATAATGTCCAAAGGTGCATCTTGGACAACATATCTTGGAAATGGAGCCAAAAGCATTGTCTGTCAAGCAAGGTAAGAGAACCATATCCCTTGCAAAGTCAACACTGAAAAGCATTCCTCACATTGAACTATGGCCTGAAGAACTAAACCCCTATGGAAGTGTAGGTTGTAGTAATCTTCATCTTGCTTCCTTGGAAGAGAAGGTGGTAGTTAGAGGGCACACTTTGAAACATGGAGTTAGGGTTGGCCATCCACTATTGAAGTTCACCAAAATCGAAAGTACTCAAAATAGAAAGGCATCTAAGGAGTCAGGATTGAGGTCCCTGGGAGGTATAATCCAAGTAACCAAATTGTATTTTTTGTAACTCTCATCACCATGGTCAGCACTTGTTTGGGGGGCAAGAGGTGGCCAAATGCATTAAGAAAATACCTAAAAGCAGGGAGACAATCAATAG
Source organism: Pinus albicaulis (assembly GCA_034641835.2). Lineage (NCBI taxonomy): Eukaryota > Viridiplantae > Streptophyta > Pinopsida > Pinales > Pinaceae > Pinus > Pinus albicaulis. The sequence continues at coordinate 306,729,215 of CM076577.1, forward strand.
AAAAACCAATAGATTGGAGGAGTAAAGAACTCTTAAAGACCAACATTGTCACTGTCCAGGGGTGGCCTGCACAAGCCAAAGCAATCTCTAAGAAGCAAACAACTAGGAAGGGGCAACGCTTTCGCTCACAAGCCAAGTCTCCTAGAGATCATATCCTATTGAGCAAGAAGACCAATCTAAACAAAGTCTCACGTCTCAAAGGATGTGCAATGGACTTGGCCTACATGATCATCACGAGGAATACTTTATTTGCAATAGATCATATGTTGTAACAAGAGAATCTAGACTCTTATTCCTAGCCAAATCAGTTCTCAACAAACAAGGCCCCTAGACCTTGAAGCTATAAAGGATAATGGGTTTGATGATCATGTCCAAAGGTGCATCTTGGACAACATATCTTGGAAATGGAGCCAAAAACATTGTCTCTCAAGCAAGGTAAGAGAATCATATCCCTTGCAAAGTGAGCACTGAAAAGCATTCCTCACATTGAACAATGGCCTGAAGATCGAAACCCCTAAGGAAGTGTAGGTTGTAGTAATCTTCATCTTGCTTCCTTGGTAGATAAGGTGGTAGTTAGAGTGCACACTTTAAAACGTTGAAGATCTTGACTTTATCTTTACTAGGGTTGGCCATCCACTATTGCAGTTCACAAAGTTTAAAGAGTGCTTCAATTTCTCTTTGAAGCTCTTAGGTGGCAAGGCTAAGAGGATCACATCATCGGTGAATAGAAGCAAGGAGATCAAAAAGTGATGGAGACAACCCTTACCCTCCTGTATGTGCTCCTCGAGAAAGGACTGCAACTCAATGAGTTGTTAAAATAGTAATATTAAAATTGTGATGTTAAAACCGTGAATTGGTTTGACCGGTTACCAGTTCAAACTGGCTGATTTTTAAAACTATAAACTAAACTAAATATTTTTTTCCTTCCAGTAAAGCACATAAGTACTGATGTTACTCTCTGACATATTTTTCATTGGATTGAGGTTCATGCTAGACCTCATCAAAGCTTAGCTTCCAGTAATGGCTGTTGGTTGGCAGATGCATGCAGCTACATGTAGCATGGGATTCTAGACTAATGGCAAGTTCTGTGGCTACTATATGTTTCAGCCTGGTATGAGCATACCCACTGCGTTAATTAGTCTCAATTTAATTAGAGCTTTCTCCTGCCCAGCATATCACACCCTTCGTCTTTTCACATTTGAGACAAACATTGAGAATGCCATTATTTACAAAAGAATCATGCATTTCCTTGTTGCAAAACTGATTAATGGAGCATGTTCATTTATAAACCAAAATTAATTCAATGCATTAGTTGTTGACTGCGAACTTTGATTCAACCCAGCATGAGGAGAAGGGGGTACTTGCAGCATGGTTTCAACTTTCTGGAGAGAGCTTGCCCTTGAAAGAAAGCTTCAGCTCTTTCAGCTCTTTCTCAATCAATCATCAAATGAATCAATTAGAGTTTTGTGAACCTCACTCACTGCCAGCTCTTGAGGAACCCAATTGTTGAGTGCATATTGCTCTGGCAAATGCCCTTGAGTTGCCAAGAGATCACTGGGTGGTAATTTCTTAAACAATTGGGGTCGATGGGTTATGAGGAAGTACAAAACTGTGTCAATTGTTTAGTTCATCTGTAGTGAGTCTAGTGATGAATATGAGATGAACAGGCAACAGTAAAACCCCACAAGGAAACGCGTACAACTCTATATATTGCCAAACGGTTTGATAAGATGAAAAAAACTGCTGATTACAAGGAACTAAGAATGGAAATTCCAATGGGAAAATGCAACAGCACTTTTAATACCACCATTGATCTCTTCATTGCAATTAGATTGATGGTTTGAGTCATCTAGTTGTTGGATTCTAGTGATGCTGTAGGTAACAACGTTTTTCTGTGTGTGTGTACTGTGTAGAATTGCGTGACAAGGAATATGTGTGGGTATTGTCCCAAGCGATACATGGAAGTTGGGTATTGAAATGACTGATCTCAAACAATTGCTTACTACTGATCCTTCACAATAGAGATCCACAAATTGGTTAAGTTCTAGTAGCGAATAATTTGTGGGGATGCTAGTTATGAGAACAACTGAACATTCCTACACTGGAGATTGCCATTGACGTAACCACAGAAGTCAGTGGCTATGTTTTACTGTTTTATTTATGACCTTTAATATAATGAATAGAGAATTGAATATGGCTATGAACTATGCTACACACACAAAATAAAATATGCAACCACATAGTAATGAATCATAATGGAGGCAGAGATTTTACCATGGAAACCTGATTCACAAACAAGGAACCTAGCTCACTTGCTTCACCAACATGGTATTTTGTGGAATTAGCTTTTTGATGTTTTTCTAACTTGTCCAGAGATCTCTGCTCTCTGAATGGCTAAAAGGCCTCTGTTCTTGGTTTGATTCTAAGTGCAACTACTCTTTAGATTTAGAGGTATGTATGGCCTGTTCTCTGGTGTAACCTGATATCAACCAACTAATAACACAATAGTAACCAAGACTCTGCAAATACTCTTTATTGCAAATTTTGTCTTTGGTGTAACTCCTTTGTGCGTTGATATCCAACGGAAGTGAATCTATCAAGATGATAAAGGCTCAGACTATGCTTCTTTGATCGCTTTATGGGCATGAAGGCTTTGCTTAGTCTTGGGTTCAGGTTTGGTTACTGCTTTGGTACCATACGTCAATAATAGCCATCAACGAGTTCAAGTGACTTTGCTTCTATTGCCAGCAATATATCAACCTTTGATGTTTTATGATAATAACACATAGTCTGTGTGCTTGTTTCCAAACATAATGAACAGTGCTATTAGCTTGCTATGCAATGTTTGGACAAATGAGAACACAGCTCAATCTACCTTCGGTTGCAATCACCATTAGCATGTGCACAAGCTTTGACTATGGCTTTCATTGCAAGGCACTGCTCATCAATATGAAAGTATTCTTCTCAAGTGACTGTAATGACATGAATGAAGCTTCATTGGCAATCATCATGTAAATCATTGTGCCTTCACCAGTTTCCTGTTCTTATTATCAACTGCAATTTGACTTATCCATCATTACTTGAACCATATAAGAGGTGCAATTTCTTAATTCACTCAGTACCATTTATTAAATCTATATGTGAAGCTTTTATTTTTAATGAAACCGGAGAGGAAAACAAGTCCACAGAAGCCAACACTTATGATCATGCAATCTTAACCCACAAGATGCCGAACAAGGAAGAGAGGAATTAAATAATTTAGGTTCTGATCTAGTGGCACAAATTACCACTCAGCTCTCCCTAGGACTGCCCTTATAATCTTAACTGACAGGATGCCAAACAAGGAAGAGATGAATTAAATAATTCAGGTTCTTGTTTAGTGGCACAGCCACACATCTTACCACTCAACTCTGGAAAAACATTCAGCAAGCTTTCTAACAGCTCACAGACCCAACAATTGAATTGTAGAACCTCAAGGGATAAATGATAGCCCAATGCTATGCTACTATTTATGGTCTTCAGGGAAGCTGGAACGGCCTGTGTGCAGCCATGGACATGCAAAGAACTTGCTGTGACTTCCCTCAACGGTGAATAAGCTTGACAAATAGCATTAGAAACCCTCTAGAATAGTGCAGCAATCAGTTAATGGCAGCCATAGATCTCTAATCTGAAAATAAAATGAATGTGGTGAATAGAGATCTGTTGAAAATTTTGTTTTGCTAAGGAAGAATGAAATTATCAAGTAAATCTATAGAGCTACAATAGAGATTTAATTCTCCCACCATTAAAATAACCAGGCAGCCATTGAAATACAGCGTATTAATAGGAAAACAAAATTTTGAGTGAAGCTAACATAAGTACATTGGGGAATTCTTCATTTTAATCATGAATTCAACAACAGGCAACATATTAAGCATAGCCAAGAACAGTGATAACTCATACAAAGTATTCTATCCTTGCCATTCTTAATTGTCAGCATTAATACACTCAGAGGAGCACATTAAACAAAAATGTGAGAAGCATAATTCACATGCAGAATTTGCACAAGAGTAAAATCAAACACACCATAAACACAAAGATTTTGTCTTGGAACCCCAGATGGAAAAACTGACATATGAATGGTTGCTCAGTTCTCATTTTGGCAATCTCTGTTACGATGCAGCTCATGGCTGTCTGTGCATCCTCACCTCTTTGGCCAAAAGACCATTTGATAGTCAAGTTACGGTGAGATATAAGACAGCTGGGGGTAATGAGAAGTCCAAGAGATTGACCTTTTCCTCTCTCCAGTGAGAATACTTAGATAATTCCTGCATCCTATTATGTCCGAAGGATCTACCATAAACAGAAATTGGGGACAATTTCCTCTTAGTGGTGAAGAAATGATGGTACTTAGTCATAGTCGATTTAGTCAACAATGTGTTAAATTTGTACTATCTATTTTTATAACTCTTGTTCTTGGAGATATTTGTAAATCTGATTGACCTCTCCACTTATCTCTCGCTTAATTCTCATGTAAGTTCACATAATTTTTTCCCACCTGCGCCTACCACACTGTTGTACTTATATATATATCTAATGGAATATAGAGTGTATGGCATGTACAATTCACCTATCTTCTTTTTGCACTTCCATTCTCCTTTCTCATGTACAAGTTGTATTGTTGGCTCACAATTAGATAGGAATAAAACTTAAAGGTATGAAGACTACCCATTAACACCCATTTTAACAAGGGAGTTTGAGGATTTGCATTTTTCTAGTTGTTGAGGATATTGGTCTTGTGGCCCGAGTTGCTATTTGGTTGTTCAGTGAGAGTATCATCCTTAGTTTAGATTCCATGAGAGTGGCATATATCTTTAACCATAAAATGTTTCTTAAGATTGTAGATGTTATCACGTCCTAGTATTTGGCACAATATACTTTAAAATGAAGATGATACAGTTACAAAAGTTGGGAACCACAAACCCGGATCTAGCACCTTCATGGATATAGACTCTAGAGATCAATACGGATATGTGAGATGTCCAATAGACATCATCGGTGTTTAACTCAGACCATATCTATCTATATATCATATAAGGGAGATTTTATGAGTTTGTGTGTAATGTTCCCATCCACTCAAGAGATGTAAGGGGAAGATTCTGCTAGCCTAATTAAGTTCCCATAGGCTAGGACAGGGAAAATTAACCAAGGTAACACAATTCGCCCAGGTGAAAACCTTATTAAAGCTAAGTGGAGAAAAAGGGGATATGAGTCTTAGGCTAAAGAAAAGTCATTTTTAAATTATAAACTGAGAAAACCCACTAAAGTGACTCTCTTAAAATAAAGTTAAAAGGCTGACAAAAGGGTCCAGTGCGTTATAAAAAAAGGAAAGGAAGAGTCTTTCCTCATTCTTGCATTTGATCACTTGAAAAGTAGAATTTTGAAGAGCTCTTGAGAAGAGAGTCTAGGGTTTTGGAAACCCTTATTCTGGTTGTTGGTTTCGGTGTTGAAACTATACACCGTAGCTGGTATTGGAGCAAAATCACTTAGGTTCTGGAAACCAACTTCATTGTTGGCGAAGAAGGAGGAATTGGTAGAAATGAAGCAAATCTGAAAGTGTTATCAGTTGATTATATAAACTGTCTTTTAGTGTTCCTTTTTCTCTATACTGGCTGAGTTCTGAGCTATATTGGGGTCTGAGTCAATACCTTGCAAAGAGGTTGAAATCCTCTTCTTATATCAGACTGAGAGTATCATTTAAAAGGGGCCAAGAGGTTCTCTTCTTTGCAGGCTGAAAGTCTAGCTGCTGAGGAGATCGAGGATTTTTTATTGAGGGCTGGGACTACCATTATAGAAGGGGTTGAGTTATTACTGTTTTTGTAGAAGTATTTGGCCGAGTTTATCTTCTCTGTTGGGTGGCCAAATCTCTGTTGCTGTAGAGAGGCCGAGATCACTCCCATTGGGTGGTTAACTGCTGCAGGCCGAGTTACCTATATTCAGAGGTTGAGTTGCAGACAATCCATTAGAGGTCTAGCTGAGTTCCTTATCTTGGGTCCATTCGGGCTGGAAATATTTTCATTTATCAGACCAGTTTATTCTTGTGGGACGAGTTTCCAGATTTATCCTCTGAGTAGTTATCTTACAACCTAACTGTTTGTGCATCATCTGCTGATATTTATCGTCATATTTCATCTAATACTGCTGTAGCGAGCTTCTATTAGTGAACTTAATACAAATTATATACTGCTGTTTGAACTTTGAAGTACTTTAGAGTATCTATTTTGCACAATGTATGACTGTTTCAGAAAAAAACAATAAATATAAAAGAGCACACCTACAGTCATATGCATGCAAACTGTTCGACCAAATACCTCAGTGACAAACCCAAACAAACTCAGAAATTTTAGTTCCATGGGGGGTAACTTACATTGTGTCAGGGTCAATCTCTAGACACATCAGCAAAATGAGCTTCTATTGGCAGACCAATCAGTCTAGAGTTCAAGGGGAAGATAACGTTACAAATTAAAATGACAAACACATTTCTGGAAGGATGAAATTTTTTTTATATAGTTCATATCCAACTTGAGAATATCACTATTTTAAAGAGAAATAGAGATTATCTTCACTCTTTTAGAGGGTTGCTTTTGATGAGGGAATAGGGCCCACAAACTTGATAAATCTAACATAGATTCCACTCCTAAGTCCAGAGATGTTGTTTGAGGTGAAAGTTAGGAATGTTAAGCACTTTATATGTGGATCATGATGACATTGTTAAGGTTACTTGGGAGTGGGACCGAAAACGGGGAGCGGGAGTGGGAGCAACATTTTAAGAAGCTCCCGATCCAGGAGCGAATTTTTATATAATACATATTTTTTTATATTTTGATGCATATATGTCAGCAAAAGCATGTAGAATGATGAATTAGATATAAAAAACATAAAAACATAGATTGAACCATATAACATCAATCATCTAGAAGTTATAATCTTCATCAACCACGTCCACAAGTTAGAAACATACAACATATTGAGTCTCATGATTCATCAATCTTAAAGTTTCAAGCTTTCAAAATTCAATATATAACATTTATCATCATTGATTACCAAAGTTGTACTTGTAAGCTAAGTGTAACCATTACAACAAATAATATCTAACATGAAATGAAATGTTATAAAATGAAATGAAATGAAACAACTTTCAACTTTCACGAAGCATCATATTCATAATTCATTGCCAATGAGTTATAATTGCCAACTTCAAACTTCAAACTTAAAGTGTCATATAATGTTTACAAAAAATATCATAATAAATATGAAAGAGTCAACAGTTATAAAAAGTTAAAAACTACTAGAAACTAGAAAAGACAAGTAAATCTATTATGATTTATCTATTGCTTGGCCTCTTGCCACAAGAATTGTCTAAGTTTTGAGCAAATTGTGGTTCTGGTGGTCTTCTAGTAGTCTCCTTATGCATAGTCGCAGACCAAAACTAGAAGGCACATGCCCTCCACGTGAGGATGTAGGTGGAGGTAGCGACAACAAAGGAACAATAGTTGGAACTCGAACACTGGCATTGCTATTGGATGGTGGGGGTGGCGGTGGCATGCCTGCTGTTGCTTCATCATTATCTCTTAAAAGTTCTGCTTCCAATTCTTCTAGATCTGTAGTGCCATCCTCCAAATTATTGTCCTTTGGGTTGTTGTCCCAAATTTTATATGATAGATTCTCATAAGCCCTATCACAATAATGACTCAACAACCTCAAGTTGTAGTGCAGATAAACCAAGCTTTCTGCTCGATTTTCATTGACTCTGTTTCTTCTCACTTTATGGATGAACCCGTGGGTGCTCCAACACCTCTGTAGAAGAAGTATTTACAACTTGTGAGAGAACTTTTTTTGCCAATTTTGGCAAAAGTCCCATGCCGCCGTATGCTTCCCACCATGCGAGAGCATCAAATCTGTCTCTATCTTCCATTGCATGCAAAGAACCAAACAAACCAATGCAACTGAAGTATTTGCCAAATTCAAGACGCAGATTAGCACACTCCTTGTCAGGGACCAACTTATCTAATGCTTCCATATATCCTTTTGATACCTCTGGATCTGTATGGGGTTTGGTGCTAACCCCAACCCCAGGTGCAGGTTGGCCCAACCAAGATGGAGAGTAGTATTTTGGTGTAATATCCCCAAAGGGAAATAACCGGTAATACACAGAAATATGCCAAACAGATATAGAAAATACAATGCTGGAACCAGATCATGGAACAAGTACACATAGAATGCCAGAGAACTGAGCCATTTTATTAATCTGAAAGTACATAGAGAGGAGTACAGAAAATTAGAAAGAGTGCACCTATCCTTGCCCTAGGCAAGTGGAGACCCTCTCGGATAAACAATGGGTACAAATAAGGACACGTCCTAGTTGGTAGGAGGCACTCACGAATATTTGAAGGTGGAATGCACAGCACTTGAACTATGGTGAAGACTAAAGCCATACATCGATATCAATCCTCCAAACCCTCACCAATGAAAACGCTGTCCCTCCTAGTGACAGCGCAGAAACAGATGGAGTGCTAGTCACAGGAACCTCCAGATGAGTGGATCAGCTCCTGAATGCTGGAAAACGTTGTCAAGCCCCTCTCACACAATCCTGCTCACCAGATCAGCGTCCTCCCTGATGGATCTGTGTCCTGTATGCTCAGATCTACTGGATCTGAAGCCTCCAATCCAGATCTGCGTCCTATCCCTCCAGATCTGCGTCCTCCTAGATCAGATCTGCTGTTATCCCTTCAGATCTATGCTGGATCTGACCATATCTCTTCAGATCTGCAACCTCCAAGGCTGGATATGATGTTATCTCTTCAGATCTAGGCTGGATCTGCCAATATCTCCTCAGATCTGCAATCTCCCAAGCTGGATCTAATGCTATATCTCCAGATCTGCACCCTACAGAACTAGATCTGCAAATACCCTTTCAGATCTGTAATCTCCAAGTCTGGATCTAGCAATGTGCCTTCAGATCTGCGTTCTTCTGTCTCCTAGAACAGCGTCCTCTCTCTAAGCCTGATCTGCTTGCTTTCTCCTCCTGGAACAGCGTCCCTCCTTCTCAGATCTGAACTGCGTCCTTCCTGGAACAGCGTCCTCCCTCTAAGGCTGATCAGCGTCCTCTTTCCCCTTGGAACAGCGTCCCTCCTTTTCAGATCTGCGCAGCCACAAGAAGGGCTTCTTCCTCTCCAAACCTGCACCAAAAACTGCTGCTGCTTGCCACTGAAACTGAAAGGTGTTACTCAGAAAATAACCTTACTAGGGCGGGCACTCGAAGTCCCCCGAAGCTAAGGGTGAAACCAGAAATAACCTTACCAGGGCAGGCACTCGAAGTCCCCCGAGGCTAAGGGTGAGATCTCCGACGGGAGACACTCGGTTGCACTAAACAGTGCTGCAGACCGACTAAACAACCGGCGTGCTGAAGCAGACAGAAGTCTAGCTCTCAATATCAATATCAAATCATGCATGCCCAAATGAGGTGAGAACCCCACCTTTTATAGTGCTAAACTCCCTCCAAAACCTTGACTGCGTCCTTCACTCTCCTTGGCCTGCGCAGTTAACCTTGGGTCAGCCTGATGCCTCCCCATCATACTCACGTGGACCCCCAAGGCCCCCTCTCTAAGTTATAACGTCAATCAACTAGGAAAAAACACTTTATTTATAAAGTGAGATGACTAAAGTGAGGTAACCCCTCTTATTTCTCACTTTATTTATTATTTCTAGCTAAAGAGGCAAAATTAAACAAAATTGAAATATTCCAATTAGCAAAGCTAATTGGGAATATTACAGTCTCCCCCGGCAAAACGTTGCTTGTCCTCAAGCAACTGAAGTGATGGATGCTGTAAGATCCTCTCATCCTCCCAAGTGGCATCCTCATCTGGCAAATTCTTCCATCTTACCAGAAATTCTCTGATCTTCCTGCTCCGCAGCTGTCTCTCCCTAGTGTCGATAATAGCCTCCGGCTGTAACACCAGATGCCCCTCATCATCTGTAGGCGGTAGCTCCTCGGTGACCCTCACCTGCTGGCCCAGTGCCTTTTTCAGGCATGACACATGAAAGATGTTATGAATCCGGCTGCCTTGGGGCAGCTCCAACTCATACGCAACCTGCCCAATCCTGCGTATCACCCTGTAGGGTCCATAAAAACGAGGCTTCAGCTTCTCCGCCCCCTTCTGCTTGAGCGAAGACTGTCGGTATGGCTGTAGCCGTAGGTAGACCAGGTCCCCTACCTCAAAGTGTCTCTCCATCTGACCCTTATCAGCATACAACTTCCGCTGATTCTGCGCTGTGGCTATGTTGTCCTTGAGAGCCCGGAGGATGTCTTGGCTCTCTTGGATCCATAACTTGGCTCGCGGAGCCCTGCTAACACCAAACATCATATCCACAAAGGATAGGGAATGATATCCATACAAAGCATAGAAAGGTGTCATACCGATGGACATATGGTGGGTTGTGTTGTAGCAGTACTCGCCCAAATGTAGCCATTTCAGCCATGCTCTCTGCTGCCCACTGACGTAGTTACGCAAGTAGCCCTCCAGCCACTTGTTAACTATCTCCGTCTGCCCGTCCGTCTGTGGATGATAACTAGTGCTTGGTGTCAATTCTGTCCCCACTAGTCGAAAGAGCTCCTGCCAGAATCCACCCATAAAACGGCTGTCCCTGTCGCTGACAATGGTCTTGGGTAGACCATGCAACCTGAAAACCTCCCTGAAAAACAACTCTGCCACCTGTGCCGCTGTGTGATGTGCTGAAATGGCGAAAAAGTGAGCATACTTCGTCAGCCTGTCAACCACCACGAAGATGCAATCTTTGCCCTGCACTGTGGGCAACCCTGTGATGAAGTCCATCGAAATGCTCTCCCACTTCCCCTCCGGAATGGGAAGAGGTTGCAACAACCCCGCGGGATGACTCATCTCCCCCTTGTTCCGCTGGCAAACCTCGCACTCCCTGACATGCTGGAGTACGTCCTCCTTGAGGCCCTTCCATGCAAATCTCTCCCGGATGGCTCTGTATGTCTTGGTGAACCCCTGATGGCCCGCCAATGGTGAATCATGTGATGCATGGAGTATCTTCTCCTTGAGCTGAGATCCCTCAGTCAAGAAGATCCTGTCCCTGTAGTAGATGACCTCATCGGCCACCCTGTATCTGCTATCCGCTACCTGCCCATCCAGAACCTCGCATGCAAATCTATCCTTGGAGTACTCAACCAGTAGTCGAGCCTTCCAGTCAGCGTCCAAGCTCATGAGGGATAACGTGGCCGGTCTACGGGAAAGGGCATCGGCTACCACGTTATTCTTCCCCTTGACATACTCTATGTCAAAGTCGTAAGCCTGGATCTTGCTGATCCACTTCTGCTGCCTCTCCTGCAACTGCTTCTGCTCCAGAAAGTACTTCAGGCTGTTATGATCTGTCCTCACCCTGAATCTGCCACCTACTAGGTACTGCCGGAATTTGGCCAATGCATGCATGATGGCCAGCATCTCCTTATCATATATGGGATATAGCCTCTCGTGTGGAAGGAGCTTCCGGCTCTCGAATGCGATCGGATGACCCTCCTGCATCAATACTGCTCCAATCCCCTCTCCTGATGCATCGCACTCTAGGACAAAGGGCTGCGTAAAATCTGGCAATGCCAACACCGGACAACTGCTCATCACCTCCTTGAGCTTATCAAAAGCTCGTTGTGCCGTATCCGACCAACTGAATGCCCCCTTCCTCGTCAACTCCGTGAGGGGTGCAGCAAGCTGAGAGAAACCTTTGACGAACTTCCTGTAATAGGTGCAAATACCAATGAACCCCCGAAGTTCTGTTACATTCCGTGGCTCTGGCCAGTCTCTGATAGCCCGGATCTTCTCCTCGTGGACTCTCACCCCGTCCACTCCTATAATGTGTCCCAGATACAGCATCTCCGTCAATCCAAACTCACACTTGGAGAGCTTGGCAAAGAATTGCTGCTCCTCCAAAATGTGCAAGACCGTCTCAATGTGCTGGAGATGCTCCTCCCAAGTCCTGCTGTATATAAGGATATCATCAAAGAAAACCAGTACAAACTTTCTCAGATGATCCTTGAAAATGTGGTTCATACAAGACTGAAAGGTGGCTGGTGCATTGGTCAACCCGAATGGCATGACCAAAAACTCAAAGTGCCCATAATGACACCTGAAAGCAGTCTTGGGAATGTCCTGTTCCCTCATGCGTATCTGATGGTACCCGGATCTCAAATCGATCTTTGAGAAGAACCGTGCTCCTCTCAACTCATCCATCAGCTCGTCGATCCTGGGAATGGGGTACCTGTTTTTCAGGGTCTTCTTGTTCAGAGCCCTATAGTCAATGCACATGCGTAATGTGCCGTCCTTCTTCTTCACCAGCACTACTGAAGAAGCAAAAGGACTGGTGCTGGGTCGAATGTGACCAAGGGCCAGCAACTCCTGAATGGCCCGCTCTATCTCATCCCGATAGGCCTTGGGATGCCTATATGGGGTGGTGATCACAGCCTGTATCCCCTGCTCAAGCTCGATCGTGTGCTCGAATCCCCGATCCGGTGGCTGTCCTGGCGGGATGTCCCCAAAAACTACTGCATATCTGTCGAGAATAGACTGTAGATCAGGATGCACTGTCCGCCCTGTATCTACTGCCTCTGAAGCCCGCAACTCTACTGCCCACTCTATATCTCCCTTGCGGAAAGTCGCCTCCATGCTGTGTGCCGATACTGTCTGGGGTGGATATGTGTTCTGCCCTCGTATCTTCTCATGCTTCCCCGTCTTGGGATCATCCCACTCCATCTCTAAGGCCTTCCAATCCGTTGTGACCTTTCCCAGAGTAATAAGCCATTGAACTCCCAATATCACATTGGTGTCCGGAATGTCCACCACAAAGAAATGATCGGTCAATGTATAAGTGCCCATCGTCACTGATAATTCTGGTACATATCGAGCACATGCCATGGTCTGATCTCCTGGTACCAAAACAGAAAACCCATCAAAGCCCTCTGTCGGTATGCCTCTCCGCGCAACCATCTGGGCATCAATGAAGTTGTGGGTGGCCCCACTGTCGACTAAGACTGAAACCCGCTGCCCGCGCACTGTCCCCCGTACGCGCAACGTCAGATACTTGGGGACCCCTCGCAATGCTGCTAGAGCTCCCCCAGTAGGTGCGAATGATGCCCCACCTGCATCGGGTGGTGGAGGTGGCAAGGTACTCTGCGCCGCATAACATCCTCCTGCCTCCTCATCACCCTCCTCATCCTCTTCCCCGCTGCTCTCGGAGAAGACCTCTATGAAATGTGCCTTCCCTGCCGCACATTTGTGTCCTGGTGCCCACGGCTCCTGACAAGTGAAGCATAATCGCTTCCGCCTCAGTTCTCTCCTGGCCTCATCATCAAACTGTCCTCGTCCTGGATTCACCTTGGGAGGCGGAGCCCTCGTGTCCTTCCCCTTAGGCTGGAAGGCCCGTCTCTGGGGATAAGGTGGCCGAGTCCTGGGCAAGACATCCTGTAAGTCTCGAGTCCTACTGATAGCATCCTGCAGTGTAGCCGGTTTGTTTGACCGGACTAGGCCACGAAGTGGCTCTGACAGCCCCTCCACAAACATATAGACCATCCGAGCTGTCGATAAGTCAGGTACCATCACCGAAACCCTCAAGAAATCCGAGATGTATGCTTCGGCACTCCCAGTCTGTTTGAGCTTGGTCAGCTCAACAAAATGCTGCTCCGGATCCCTCCTGTCAAAACGCTCTATCACCCTCCTGGTAAACTCGGCATATGTCGTCACTGTGGAATGCCCGAGCGTCGCCATCCCATGAAACCACCAATCCTGAGCCTCACCCTCTAAATGTAATGTAGCCATCTTAATGGCATCCGTCTCCGACATCTGATTAAGCTGGAAATAGATGTCCAGCTTCTCCACCCAAGATTTTGCCGTAGTCTTTGATGAACCATCAAACATAGGCAAATGGAATCTACTGGCCGCACGGTGGTCATCACGGTGGTATCCATGCCCCTTGTGCTGGTGCTGATCATGGGGTTTGATGCCGTACTGGAACTGGAGATAGCGCTTGAAGGGGAGAGTATCCATGAACTCCTGTCCTAAGGCCCGCCATTCTGCAAAAGCGGCTGCCCATCGAGCTGGACTCAACTCTCTCGGTGCTGTCGACCCCTCGTCCTCTACCAAGAAGGTAGGCATGGTAGGACGTGTGGGTGCTGGACCATCCCTCTGTGCACCTCCCTGCACTCCTGTCCCTGTGTCTCCTGGCAAGAATGTGGGCATAGTGGATCGCTGAGCCGTTACAATGGGAATAGCATCGTGCACTGGTATATGGCGAGACACACTCGATCCTTCACCGATCTGAAGAACTCTAGGGAGCTCTCTCTGACTGATCTCTATGGCCCGGAGCCTCTGTGACTGCTCCTGCACCATCTGTGATGTCTCCTGCATCCTCTATGACGTCTCCTGTATGTGACGGAGGACCGCCTCTTTAAACCTCACATCATCCTCTGCCATTGGATTACGCTGTTGCTGCTCTGCCTCTGAATCTGTCTCAGGTGGCTCCTGATCAGAATCACTTCCCCGAAAGGAAACTTCCACCTATCCTCCGCTTCTCTACGTTCCTTCCGATAGATGTAGGGGTTATCCCCGGGCGTCATAGACTGCTAGCACCACAGGCTGAGCCAGATCTATGCTCTGATACCACTGTAATATCCCCAAAGGGAAATAACCGGTAATACACAGAAATATGCCAAACATATATAGAAAATACAATGCTGGAACCAGATCATGGAACAAGTACACATAGAATGCCAGAGAACTGAGCCATTTTATTAATCTGAAAGTACATAGAGAGGAGTACAAGAAAATCAGAATGAGTGCACCTATCCTTGCCCTAGGCAAGTGGAGACCCTCTCAGATAAACGGTAAGAGTGTAAATAAGAATGACGTCCTAGGTATTCCAGGCACACTCCCCAGACAAATTTGGAATGCACTGGAACTATGAGCTGAAGACTAAAAGATAGCTGATATCAATCCTCCAAACCTTCACCAATGAAAATGCTGTCCCTGCTAGTGACAGCGCAGAGACAGATGGAATGCTAGTCACAAGAACCACCAGATGAGTGGATCAGCTCCTGAATGCTGGAAACACTGTCAAGCCCCTCTCACACAATCCTGCTCACCAGATCAGCGTCCTCCCTGATGGATCTGCGTCCTGTATGCTCAGATCTACTGGATCTAAAGCCTCCAATCCAGATCTGCGTCCTATCCCTCCAGATCTGCGTCCTCCTAGATCAGATCTGCTGTTATCCCTTCAGATCTATGCTGGATCTGAAAATATCTCTTCAGATCTGCAACCTCCAAGGCTGGATCTGATGTTATCTCTTCAGATCTAGGCTGGATCTGCCAATATCTCCTCAGATCTGCAATCTCCCAAGCTGGATCTAATGCTATATCTCCAGATCCCACCCTCTGAGAACTAAGATCGCAAATACCCTCTCGGATACCTAAATCTCCAGAGTCTGGATCTCTCAATGTGCCTTCGAATCTGCGTTCTTCGTCTCCTGGAACGTCCTCTCTCTAAACCCCGATCTTGCGCTTTCTCCTCCTGAACCGGCGTCCCTCCTTCTCGAGATCTGACTGCCGTCCTTCTGGAACGGCGTCCTCACTCTAAGGCGGATCTGCGCCTCTTTCCCCCTTGGAACGGCGTCCCTCCTTTTGGATCTGCTTGTGACCACAAGAAGAGACTTCTTCCTCTCCAAACACTGCACGCCGGCTAGCTGGCACATGCTTCGGCGAAGGATGTTACTCAGAAAATAACCTTACTAGGGCAGGCACTCGAAGTCCCCCAAAGCTAAGGGTGATACCAGAAAATAACCTTACCAGGGCAGGCACTCGAAGTCCCCCGAGGCTAAGGGTGAGATCTCCGAACGGAGACACTCGGTTGCACTAAACAGTGCTGCAGACTGACTAAACAACCGGCGTGCTGAAGCAGACAGAAGTCTAGCTCTCCAAATCAATATCAAATCATGCATGCCCAAATGAAGTGGAAACCCCTCCTTTTATAGTGCCAAACTCCCTCCAAAACCTTAACTGCATCCTTTACCCTGCGCAGTTACCCTTGAGTCAGCGTGATGCCTCCCCATCATACTCACGTGGACCCCCAAGGCCCCCTCTCTAAGTTATAACGTCAATCAACTAGGAAAAGAACACTTTATTTATAAAGTGAGGTGACTAAAGTGAGGTGACCCCTCTTATTTCTCACTTTATTTATTACTTCTAGCTAAAGCGGCAAAATAAAACAAAATTGAAATATTCCAATTAGCAAAGCTAATTGGGAATATTACATTTGGCATAAGGATATACACCAAGGTATGTAGTGGAACATTAAGTTTATTCCACTGTGCACACACACAATTGTGAATCATTTTATACAAGTTGGGATCATTTTCCTGAACAATATCTTTTATTTGCCCCAACATGCTATCCATCTGCTCATACACCTCCCCAATCACTAGTTTATCTGTATCTGCAAAATGAATCATGCTATAAATGGGCTTGATGAATCGCAAAACTTCCCTCACACGTGCCCAAAACAGACCATCAAGAGCGGTCTCCTTCACCTGTTCAAAACCTTGTTTGTCAACTGTTGTTGGATCCCTGTCCTTTAATACCTGCCAGTGTGGACTTGATACCATGCTAGCCAATGACTCTCTTACCTTCAAAAGGCGCCTGAAGGTGAGGTAATAACTAGCAAATCTAATCTCCGCAATATTCAACAACTCCAATCTTGAGTGATTGCGGAAAAGCCCATGGGTATTGCTATGAGTTGTAATAAATTTTATCATTTTTTTGTCTCTCTTGTACAAATCACCAATCCATCTGTATTGAGGTTGTTTGTTTTTAACAATATCATGCATCAAAAGGTTCATTGTGTGAACCAAACACCCCTACCAAAATATGTTGGGGTATCTATCCTCAATAATTTCCTTCGCTACCTTACAATTAGCAACATTATCAGTGATGACTTGGACGACATTGTATGGCCCAATACGTTCAATTGTTTCAAGTAATGGTTCTGCAATGTTGATGTCGGTCTTGACTTTTATGAGTAATCATATGCTGAAAGGAAGATTGCACCACTAATAGACACAACAAGAACACTTGTCAATGGCTTTCCTTTTACATTTTTCCATCCATTAGATACAATGGACACCCCACGCTCATTCCAAGAATTTGTCATTTTACTCAAAGAATGTGCTATTTTTGCTTTTTCATGATCAAGTTCCATGGTTCTAGCCTTGTCATACCCATGGCTCTTGTATCCTTTGGGGGCATCATTAATGGTAGGAGCCATTTCATGGCAATAAGGTGACCAAGAACATTGAATGGTATCCCACACGCAGAGAGAAACCGGTAAATTTTTGAATCCACATCATTCCTACACCCTTCATCAAGGAAATTTGATGTGGTTCTACGCCTTAAAGAGATGTTTGTTCCTGTGCCTCCATATCCACTGGCATCGGTGGAAGTTGATGGACTTTTTTGTGCATGATGATGAGATTGTGAACTAGGTTCAAAGAAACCCTTTGATCTTTTAGATTTGTATTGGGCTTCCTCCTCTTCCCTTATGTATTTGGCTCTATCTGATGTTGACACACTTACACAAGCTTTGATTCTTATTTGTTTATCTCCATCCCGTGACCTTTTCCCACATAGTTGCCTTCTGGCACGGGTGTATGAACCTGTGTAAACGTTTTTGCAATGGAGGCATGTAAATTTAGTGGTTCCACCCCCTTTCCCTGCTTCAGATCTTGAAACATATTTCCACAATGGGGTTTGGTTTGGTTTAGTTTTTGTGCCCTCACCATCTCCACTCTCCTCTTCCTCCTCACCAAGGTACTCCTTTGCAGGGTTTTCATCATATCCACTATAACCCACTTCTTCATCCTCTTCACCTTGAACAACCCTCTTTATTCTACTCTCCAATACCATAATAACAAAAAAAGGAACCAACAACAAGAGAATGCCAAGCCATATAGCCATGATGTTTGAAGTTTTGAGCCTGCAAAAAAATGGAGGAATGGGAATGGGAAAGAGAGAATACAATATTTTCATTTAGCAATGAACATATAAAATAAAATGTTAGATTAGAGTGTAGATCCTACCTCTTTGGCCTTCAATCCCAAGCTCCAATATCCCTTGCAAGCTCCTCAATCTCCCTGCTCAACTCAAACTCCAATCTCTCTCTCTTGCTCTCTCCAAGCTCCAATTTCTCTCTTGCTCTCTCCAATAAATGAAAAATAGAATGATGAAAATGAGGGGAGGAGGGCCTTTTATTTCCCCTCCCCCTCCCTTTCCCTCCCTTTCCTCATTGTCGCCCTCCCTTTCCTCATGTCGTCGTCGTCCCTTTCCGTCAGCGATTGTGCGACCATCACGTCGGCCGAAAGCGACTTTTTAAGGGAGTGATCGAGAGCGATCACTCCCTCCCTTAAAATGTCGCTCTCGGAGCAATAGGGATCTGTCAGGGAGTGATTGCTCCCTAATTCGCTCCCTAAAAACTAGGGAGCAATTTTTTTAAAGGGAGTGCGCTCCCGAAAATCGCTACCGAGGTCGCTCCCTATGTGCTTCGGTTCGAGGAGGGGGGGGGGGGGGGGCGCACCCCCCCAACCCTGGACATGGCCCTTCAATTTTTTTGCGTGAAGACATCAATTTAAAATTGGGAGTAATAAGCATCATAACAACATATTGCTTGATAACAACTTTGGGACCTCCAAAAGAGGCTTCTAAGATGTTTGCAGGTGATCACCAATTCGAGGCTTTGCATGATGAGGTTTGTAGACTGCTGCTAATTGTGAGGTAGAAGGGGTGCCTCTTTTGAGAGGATTTGCTACTGCCTTTTTGGAAACCTCGCTTTAAAGCCTTTGGTTACTGATGAATAGGGTGTTGTGATTATGAGAGATTTATTACTCTCTGCTGAGAAGGTGGGTGCTGCTACTTATGGAGATAGAGATGTTGCTATTAATAAACGAAAGGGATGTTGTTTCTAATAGTGACTTGCTGTTTTGATTTGGGGAGAAAGACACTACCTTTATGGTGTTATTTACATATATTTTTGAGAAGAAGTAACTGCTTATTTTAGAAAAGCAAATCTACTATTTTCAGTAAAACATTGTGAATATTTTTAGACAAGCAGACTACGACTATTTTTAGAAGATGATTGCTATTCTTTATAGAGAACACATTAAATTTAGAACACGTCCTTCTTTGGAAAAATACAAGGTTTTCAAATTTGGAACAAAACTTTGAGTATAAAATATAGGAGCAAGAGGAGCATACATCAGTGCATCCTTCACCCTTCTGTTAGTTTTTGTAGCATCAGATGTGTTCTAGCCACGAAACTTTGTGGAGAGGATAGAATACATGAGATCTCCAGAACCCAAAAATCGTTTCTTGAAATTCCGCCTAAAAGTGACTTAAATTAGATTATTAACCAATTTTTTAATGTTTCCTAAGTCTAAACTTAGTTACACGTTAATTAATCGGTATTAATTAAGTCAAGGCGAGAGTAATCTAGAAACTCACACGGATCGATCCAGAGATGATCCTAGCCATCGATTATGTTTTAATCTTGGCTGTTGGTGCTTCAACAAAGGATTATAACAGGAAGTCAGTGTGGTGATGGAGAAGTCACTTGAGCAGTTCAATTTCTTGGTAGATTGATTTCCAGAGTAGCAGCAGTCAGTTGCCAGAGAGAGCCAGAGATCGAAGTAGTGAGAGAGGGGCAGAGACAATGAGGTTGGTGGAAGTATTCCAGATCCAGTGATTTGCAGAGAGTCAGAAGAGCCACAGAGAAGCTGACACAGGGGTTGCGCAGTAGCTTCTAGAGGCATGTTTGATTTGCTAGGAGGGAAAGACATCTTCAGTGCCAGAGGCTGGGAAGGAGTCACAGAGTGCTGGAGAACATTCCCAGCCAACAGAAGGCAGAACGACTTCATCAAAGACTAGTTAGGCTTGACGTCAAGCAAGCTACGTAGTGCGGCGCAAAGGGTCAGAGGGTCGAGTTTTTGAAGGCAGGTTGTGCTAGGAGATTGCCTGTGGGGTGAGGAAAATTCCTCACTAGATTTTTGTCAGTATTTTTCTCTATAGGATTGCCAAATTTTGGGCATCCAGTTGTACTCAGAATTTCTCACTGTTGCATAATAATAAAACCCTCAGTTGCTGAACCGATTTTCTCGCATTGGGTTTTTTCGAGGACTTATCCAAAAAAATCATGTTATATTTATGTGTGCCCTAGCATTTCTCAACTTCCAGCGTTTTGTTTTTCCGCAAAATTTTATTTGTGAAGGTTGCAGTGTGTTTATTTTGATATTTTCCGTAGCAGATAAATTGTTAAATTAATTAACAATTAGGAGAAATAATACCTGTTGCTGCAATATGATTCCAGTGTTGGAATTTTCACATGGTATCAGAGTGCAATTGATCAGCTGGAGAGCTAAAAAACGAAGGAAATAATTTTAGCTACTTAGCAAGGGTAGCAGGCCGAAATTCCCAGGGGCAGCGCAGTCTTTTTTGCCATGAGGCCAAATTGCTTGAGGAAGATCGATTTTTCTGAGAGGGGCAGAAAAATTCGATCCTTCCAGATCAAGTGATTCCAGAGGCAGAGGGAGCAACTCAGTCATTTCGTTGGGAAGATCTCTAGCCGAATGTAGAGGGTTTTTCAGTTGTACGCTGAAGCAGATCCAACGTAGGAGTGGAAGAGAGAAGAGCACACATAGAGGGAGAATTTTCCTCAGGGAACTTCTAGTCTCAAGGAGTTAGATTTTCATTGCAAATCGACAGTAGCTGTGAGCAGATCTCCTCACAACTAAAATTTATTATTATTATGTTGGAGCATGGGTTTCATGCTCAAGATCTTTTATTTTATAGGTCAAGGCTCAAGCACCCATTGAGTGCTTCTAGGGTTTGTCCTAGGTCAATAAGTCAAAAGAGTCATTGTCATAAGTTGAAGCTCCCACTGGGCACATTGTAACTTGTAAAGATTTTTTTTTTGTCTTTAAAAGTGTCGGAATACCCTCCAAGACCAAGTCGACCTAAAAGAAGAGCCACGTCCACCTTTGAAGAAGCCTATATATAGAGAAGAACTCATCCTCCATTTGGTAGTCACACTTATCACTCATTCTTGCAAAGAAGAGGAAGAAGAAGGAAGTGAAGAAGAGGAAGGACGAAGGAGATTTGTTTTTGGGCTAATTCTCTCTCTCATGTGCTAAAGAGGACTAGGGTTTCTGCGCAGAGCTAGGGTATCCATCTACAAGTTCGTTCTTGGAAAAAAGGAGGCAAAGATGTCAAGCGAAGGTCATTAAGGGTCTCACTCAAGCTCCAGGAGTCGGGGAAAGGCAAGCGAGGGTCAGAGGATGGCTCTAGAAGGAGATTGAAGTTCCCACGTGTGGCAGCAACAGTTGCAAGAGGCTGAAATTTCAGATTTGCATTAGGAGGCTGAGAATCTTGCAGCATGAGGCCAAGGAAGTGCTATTGGAAGAGATTTGACTGGGTTTTGCTAGATCGAAGTTGGCACATCATCTCAAGAAGTTGGTCTTGGTCTTGGAGGGTATTGGTATTAGTCATAAGGTCATGGAATTCGTCAATTGAAGAATCTATAAGGAAGAGGAGATTTAAGGGTTTTCCTCTCAAGCGGAGAGGTTTTGGCCCTGGCTTGCAACCTATATACCATGTCATTGTTCTTATTGTTTTCGTAGCTGTTTGATGCTTCACACATATAATAATAAGCAACAAAGCTAATAAGTAAAAAGGAAACACAAGCAATTATCAAGTAAAAGAGAATTAAACATAATCATTGCCCTATTGAATTTTCAACATGGTATCAGAGCTAAGGTTGGCTATGGGCATCATGAAGATCTCCTCTACATTGAAGAAGTTCATCAAGAAGTATTCAAAGGTAGCAAGCTATCTCAAGAAAGGCATCAAGGAAGGATGGTGTCTCTTATTCTCTTCAAAGAGAGAAGTAATCGAAGAAAAGGATGAAGGTCTCTTTTCGACACTACTAGCACATTCCAAGATGAGAGCATTTGGGTAATCGATGGTGGTGCATCTGGGCACATGACAGGTCATCACAAACAATTGAAGACCTTATCAAAGGGAAAATCTTCTTATTTAGTGGAACTTGGAGATAACAAGAGCTATCTAGTGAGAGGCATTGAATCAACTTCTATAGAGTCGGAGAATGGAAGCAAGATTCACCTCAACAACATTCTATTTGTTCCAGGTTTGCATAAGAACTTATTTTCCATTTCAAGTCTAGAAGATAAGGGTGATAGAGTAGCCTTCATTGATGGAAAGGTTGTTGTATGGAGTAAAGACTCAAGTATAGAAAATGCTAGAGTCATTAGTATTCGAGAAGGAAGACTTTACAGGCTGATATCTCCTCTAGGTCAAGCTTTGGTTCACATTGAAATTAGCCCATGTGAACTATGACATAAAAGATTTGGTCATCTTCATTTCAAGATCCTCCCGTCTCTAAACACCATAATAGATGAAATACCTAAGCTGAAAGAAGATCATGAAGGAGTATGTAAGGGATGTGCATTGGGTAAGAATACCAAGAGACCATTTGGAAGCAATGCTTCACGGTCAAAGGAAATCTTGGATCTCATTCACTCCGATGTATGTGGCCCTATGACTCCTAAATCACTTGGAGGTCATCTATATTATGTCACATTCATAGATGACCATTCAAGAAAGACCTGGGCTGACTTAATGAAAACTAAGGACGACATATTTACAAAATTTCAAGAATTCAAAGCTGAATTGGAGAAATTATTGCATTATAGCATTCTGTAAGGAATCTGGGATTAAGAGGGAGTTGATAGTCCCATACAATCTCGAGCAAAATGGAGTTGCAGAACGAAAGAACCGAGCCATTGAAGAAAGTGTAGAGGTTATGTTACATGATCAAGTTCTATCGAAATTCCTGTGGGGATAAGCTTACAAAGACAACAATATATATTCAAAATAGAAGTCCCCACAGGTCACTAGATAACAAGACTCCTGAAGAAGTATTCACTGGGACGAAACCAACTGTAGACCATCTCTGTATCTTTGGGTGTCCTGTATATATTCATATACCAAAGGACTAAAGGAAGAAGCTAGATACATTAGGCATGAGAGGAACATTTGTTGGTTACAACAATACCTCTAATGATCCAATCATGAGTCGAGTACTACTCTAACCATTGTTGACGGTGTGAGGATCTTTTAATTGACTGTGGCTTATACAGGTTTAATTGAGCACATTAGTTCATCTATTATAATGCATGAAATACATAAACATAAGTAAATGAACATAAAATATAAAGAAGCACATTCAAGTAAATGAGAGAGAGGCAACTGATGTTGATAACGGAGTTCACCCCTCCACCTCTGGGGCTACATCTCCGGATCTGCTTCAACTAGAATGTAGATCTTCTATATTCCTTCTTCAAAATAAGCTCTCAAAGCTCTCTTACATTCAAGCACTATGCCTTTCATTAGCTAAGCACTATGGCTCTCAATAGCTAAGCATTCTCTCCTCTTTTCCACCACCTTCACATGGCTCACATAAGGAATATATATAGTTTTTCCTTACTCACTCTCCAACAAACTGCATTAATTACAAGATCCACAATTGTAGGATCTAATTACAAAGAAGGAAAAACAAGATCCATGAAAGTAGGATCTCCAACTATCTCAGACTCATAATTGGGAAAAGTCTCAAAATCACTTTAAAGACTCTTCAACTATGCCCTTGATTCTCTCAACCTACAATTGAGAAAAATAGAAAATTGGTGTGAGGTGGTTTCTCACATAAAAACCAATTTCCATAATTACATTAAATGAATAATACATGAGACACATTTCCTCTCATAAATATTAATCAGTTTTATCAAAAGTGAATAATAATGCATGAGTTTAATAAAGGCTCATAAAATGCATGAGCATCTCATGAAAAGCATTAATCATAAATAATGAAAAATACATGAGACATTTTCCCCACAAAATACATAATAATTGTGTGAGAAATAAAAACTCATTAACCATAATTTCATCCACTTAAACACTTTGTCGCCAACTTCAACTAAAAAAGTTCATTCACATGCGGAGATCCTTTCAAATCACACCTCCCCACAAAAGAGGCATCTCCGCACGTGAATGAGCTTTTTACTTTGCGCCATGTTGATTTGAAGTTGGTGACAAAGTGTTTAAGTGGATGAAATTATGGTTAATGAGTTTTTATTTCTCACACAATTATTATGTATTTTGTTGGGAAAATGTCTCATGCATTTTTCATTATTTATGATTAATGCTTTTCATGAGATGCCCATGCATTTAATTATGCATTTTATGAGCCTTTATTAAACTCATGCATTATTATTCACTTTTGATAAAAATGATTAATATTTGTGAGAGGAAATTTGTCTCACATATTATTCATTTAATGTAATTATGGAAATTGGTTTTTATGTGAGAAACCACCTCACACCAATTTTCTATTTTTCTCAATTGTAGGTTGAGAGAATCAAGGGCATGGTTGAAGAGTCCGTAAAGTGATTTTGAGACTTTTCCAATTACGAGCCTGAGATAGTTGGAGATCCTACTTTCATGGATCTTATTTTTCCTTCTTTGTAATTAGATCCTACAATTGTGGATCTTGTAATTAATGCGCTTTGTTGGAGAGTGAGTAAGGAAAAACTATATATATTCCTTATGTGAGCCATGTGAAGGTGGTGGATAAGAGGAGAGAATGCTTAGCTATTGAGAGCCATAGTGCTTAGCTAATGAAGGGCCATAGTACTTGAATGTAAGAGAGCTTTGAGAGCTTGCTTTGAAGAAGGAATATAGAAGATTTGCATTCCAGTTGAAGCAGATCCGGAGATGTAGCCCCAGAGCTGGAGGGATGAACTCCATTATCAACATCTGTTGCCTCTCTCTCATTTACTTGAATGTGCTTCTGGATATTTTAAGTTCATTTGCTTATGTTTATGTGTTTCATGCAAAAAATAGATGAACTAATGTGCTGAATTAAACTTGTATAAGCCACAATCAATTAAAAGATCCTCACACCCTAAACAATGGTTAGAGTTGTACTTGACTCGTGATCGGATCATTGGAGGAATTGTTGTAACCAACAAATTTTCCTCTCATGTCTGATCCATCTAGCTTCTTCCTTTAGTCCTTTGGTATATGAATATATACAGGACACCCAAAGATACAAAGATGGTCTACAGTTGGTTTCTTCCCAGTGAATACTTCTTCGGGAGTCTTGTTATCTAGTGACCTGTGGGGACTTCTATTTTGAATATATATTGTTGTCTTTGTAAGCTTATCCCCACAGGAATTTCGGTAGATCTTGAACATGTAACATCGCCTTTACACTTTCTTCAATGGCTCGGTTCTTTCGTTCTGCAACTCCATTTTCCTCGAGATTGTATGGGACTATCAACTCCCTCTTAATCCCAGATTCCTTACAGAATGCTATAATGCTAGAAGTAAGTCGAGATGTCATATTTGACGAAAGAATTGCTTTCTAGAAATCTAAGGAATTTCCCATGGACTTTGATGACAAAGAACTTCCAGTATTTGAAGAGGAAGTTAACAGGGAATAAGAAGAATCTCATCATGAAGATGAGGGTCCTAGTGAACCCATTCAACCTGTGGTCCTCCCTAAAACAAGAAAGAGACCAAATTGGTTAAAATCTACACTACTTGATGCAGAAGGTCATGGGGTAGCGCAAGGCTCATTTAGAGAAAGTAAGAAACCCAAGAGATATTCTGGGTATGCTGCATACATGACAAAACTAATAGAAGTTGAGCCATACACTTTTGAAGATGCTGCCAATCGCCAAGAATGGAAGGATGCCATGAATGAAGAGTATCAATCTATAATGAAGAATGGAGTTTGGGAGATTGTACCAAGGGTCGAAGACAAATCTGTGGTAACTTCCAAATGGATCTACAAGATCAAACATGCGATAGATGGAAGTATCTATAAATATAAGGCAAAATATGTGGCTAGGGGTTTCTCTCAATAAGAAGGCATCGATTATGAAGAGACATTTGCTCTGACAACAAGGTATACAATGATTTGTTCATTGGTCTCTCTAGAAACATTGATGGGATGGAACATCCATCAAATGGATGTCAAGACTGCGTTTCTAAATGGAACAATAGATGAGGAAGTCTATATAGAGCAACCCTTGGGATTTGAAGTTAAAGACATTAAGGCATATGTTTGCAGATTGAAGAAAGCATTATGTGGCCTCAACCAAGCACCAAGGGCATGATATGCTGAACTGGATGCATACCTATAAAGAATAGGCTTCACAAAAATC
The DNA here is from genome assembly GCA_034641835.2 of Pinus albicaulis. NCBI lineage: Eukaryota > Viridiplantae > Streptophyta > Pinopsida > Pinales > Pinaceae > Pinus > Pinus albicaulis. Next base: position 306,755,607 of record CM076577.1, read on the forward strand.
TCTGTTGATTTGAACTTGTATATCAAGGTTGTAAATGGAGAACCTGTAATCATTCTTCTGTGTGTAGATGATCTTCTCTTAATAGGTGTAGAAGGTTGAATTGAAGAATGTAAGAAGCAACTGGTAGCAGAATTTGACATGAAGGATCTAGGGCTGATGCATTCCTATATGGGACTAGAAGTCTGACATGGACATGATGAAATTGATCTAGGTCAAGGGAAGTATGTGATCAAGATGCTAAAGAGGTTTGACATGATGGATAGCAAACCTATGACCACTCCGATGATCACAAACTTGAAGAGACTAAGGAGGTTTGAATCGAGCCCTGTGGATCCTTCCAAATATAGACAACTAATTGGCTCACTGATGTACTCGGTGAATACTCGACTAGACATATGTTTTGCAATAAACATTCTCAGCCAATTCCAAGTGGATCCAAAACATGATCATTGGATAGCAGCACAACATATACTGAGATATTAGCGAGGACCTATCCACTACTGCCTGAAATATGATAAGAGGAATGATGTCCACTTGGTTGGATATATAGATTTCAACTAGGGAGGCAGTGAGTAGGATGGAAGGAGCACTACAGGAGGATGTTTCAGTTTGGGATCCTCCATGATCTCATGGATGAGTAGAAAGCAAGACATAGTTTCTTTGAGTAGTGCTGAGGCTGAGTATGTTACGGCCTGTGAAGTAAGCAAAGAAGCGGTCTTGTTAAGGAAGTTGCTATTCGACCTATTCGAAGGACTGATGGACCCTACAATGATACATTGTGACAACACCAATTGTATATGATTGTTTGAGGTCCCAATATTTCATGGAAAGACAACATATAAACAACAAGTATGACTACATTCAGGAAATGGTGTGCTACAGCTACAATATATCTCCACTGATGAATAGGTAGCTGACATATTGACGAAATCTCTTCTTAACAAGAAGCTTGTGTACTTATAAGACAAGCTTGGCTTGATTGATATATCCTCCCTAGTTGAGAGGGAGAGACAGGCACATCATTCTTGTCGTCACTTTGGAAGACAAAATGGAGGATTGGGTAACCATCTGGCATCTGATACTCTTTGAGGATGAGGTAGGGCATCCAAGATAAGAGTAGTCCTTGACTGATATTCTTTGAGGACTAGCTATCTAAGATAAGAATAGTCCAAAGAAGGTTATACTCAGTGAACACTCGAGTGGAGTATGTACCTTGAGAGACAATGATGATGGTGTCTATAAATCATTAGTCTCACCAGCATTGTGCTCTAATCTTGTGGAGAGATAGAGCTATTAGTCAAGGCCTTGCTATGTGACAATGCTGGTTGATATGATGCTAGAAATATGGGTTACCAATCTGACTCTTCTTATGAGATCTCTTTAGATTGAGAATGTCCATGTACCTCTTATGAATACGTGCCTAGTTAAGAGGGAGTGTTGAAAAATGTCTAACTAGTTTTGGTCTTCATAAGTATGAAATGTATTTTTGATTCTTGTAAATTATAAAATGAAAAGAAAATTTATTATTATTATTATTTTGGAGCATGGGTTTCATGCTCAAGTTCTTTTATTTTATAGGTCAAGCACCCATTGAGTGCTTCTAGGGTTTGTCCTAGGTCAAGAAGTCAACAATGTCATTGTCATGAGTTGAAGACCCCATTGGGCACATTGTAACTTTTAAAGAAAATTAATTTTGTCTTTAAAAGTGTCAGAATACCCTCCAAGGCCAAGTCGGTATGGCAATTGGCAAGTCGGCCTAAAGAAGAGCCACGCCCACCTTTGAAGAAGCCTATGTATAGAGAAGAAATCGTCCTCCATTTGGCACTCATACTCATCACTCATTCTAGCGAAGAAGAGGAAGAAGAAGGCAATGAAGAAGAGGAAGGACGAAGGAGATTTATTTTTGGGCTAATTCTATCTCTCACGTGCTAAAGAGGACTACGGTTTCTGCGCATACCTAATGCATCCATCTACAAGTTTGATCTTGGAGAAAAGGAGGCAAAGAGGTCAAGCGAAGGTCACTAAGGGTCTCTCCAATCTCCGGGAGTCAGGGAAAGACAAGCGAAGGTCGGAGGATGGCTCTAGAAGGAGATCGAAGTTCCCATGTGTGGCAGCAATAGTTGCATGGAAGTCGAAATTTTAGATCTGTAGTAGGAGGCCGAAAGTCTTGCAGCAAGAGGCCGAGGAATTGCTATTGGAAGAGATTTGACTGGGTTTTGCTAGATCGAAGTTGGCACATCATCTCCAGAGGTTGGTCTTGGTCTTGGAGGGTATTGGTCTCAGTCATAAGGTCACGGAATTTGTCAATTGAATAATCTATAAGGAAGAGAAAAGATTTAAGGGTTTTCCTCTCAAGAGGAAAGGTTTTGGCCCTAGATTGCAACCTATATATTGTGTCATTGTTATTATTGTTTTGGTAGGTGTTTGATGCTTCACACACATAATAATAAGGAACAAAGCTTATAAGTAAAAAGGAAACACAAGTAATTATCAAGTAAAAGAGAATTAAACATAATCATTGCCCCATTGAATTCTCAACAGTTGAGATGGCCACTGCTGGGCTTCGTGATCAGGACAGGTTGGATGGAGCTTCCAACTACGTCATCTAGAAGGGAAGGATGTCCTTCCTTCTAAATGAATTTGGTCTAAAAGCCTACATTGACAATATAGTGGTAGTTCCTCAGGATGCAAATCAACTGAAGGAATATAAGAAAAAAATGATGTGGGCAAAGCAGTTGATCCTGGATGGAGTTCGAGATCATATGGTCTCACATATGTCTGGAAAAGATACTGCCAAATAGATGTGGGATGCTCTCTCCACGTTATACTAGGGTACTTTCGAGCAACAGAAGATGTCCTAGAGGAGAAGATGAGACTCATCCAGATGTAGAAATGGGAAGGTATAGACCCCTACCTTACCAAGATTCAGGAGGTTCGGGACCAACTATCAGCTGTTGGGGCAACGCCTCAACCCATAGAGCTTGTGAGATTAGCACTCAACAGTGTCTCAGAGGACTGGCAGGTCTTTGTCCAAAGCATATTGGGCAGAGACAAACTACCAAAGTGGGACAGGGTGTGGGTTGACTCGCAGCAGGAGGAATTGAGGCGAGCTCTTCTAAAGAGCTCCATCAATGGCAGCAGCAACAAAAAATCAAAGATGTTAAAGGAGGAGGAGAATCTGGTGTTACATATAAGGGTCCTAATCAAGGACAGGGGGAGCAGAGGAAGAAGAAGAATGACCTGTCAAAGGTTAAATGCTTCATATGTGTTGAGCTCGGACACTACAGTACCTAATGTCCTCTCAAGAAGAAGCACAAGGAGGAGTAACAAGACCAATAGGCAGCTTCTGCAGAGATCAATATGTGGAAATTTTTGAATCTTTACACTTTATGCAGAAATTATTACTGTTAATCTGGTTATGCTCCTCCTACTTAGGCAAGTTATTAATTGAATAAAATTCAAGTTAAAATCGAAGCAAAACACGTAACAGATCTCCACCAATCCAGATCTAGAACAAGTTCATGCACACATAGACAAAGTGACACAGATATTTCTGGGCAAATAGTCCTCGAAAAAACCCAATGCAGGAAAATTGGTCTTCTGGCTGCTGGAGGGTTTTATTAGTAAGAATTTTCTGAATACAACAAGCTTGGGTTTCAGATCTGGAAAACCCGACAGAAAAATAATAGATCTACAACTCACTGGCTGATCTAGGGCCAAAATAATGACTGATCCACACTCTCAAACCGGATTTACAGAACTCAACCAAAATTAGGGCCTAGAAACCCCAACGCTGCCCTTGAAGCCTCTGCATCAGCCTTTGAAGCCCCTTTGACCCTCAACGCTGCTCTGGAAAGGGCTGCGTTACCCCAGATTGGGTGACGCAGTCCTTACGCTGCCCCTTAGGGTCTTTGCATAACCCCTGAGGGCTTCCAGCTGAAAATCACGCTGTTCTTGAGGGACTGCACAACACCTGCGTAGCACAGTTGCTGCCCTTCCTGCTGTTGCTCTCCTGCTTCTCTGTGCTACCTCTCTGAGCTGATCTCTGCCTCTTGTTGATTCTAGACCCCGAGATCAGATCATCCCCTTATCCTAAATTCCCCTCTGCAGCTGAAACACTTCTGAGAATTCTTAGCAAACCCGCCCTAGAATCTCAGCTTAGCTTTAGTGCTCTGCCTCTGTGTGTCTTTACAAATGCCCCAAGCCTTTCCTTTATATTTTTCTCGTTGGGAAACCAACGGCCATGATCAGATCTTGAATCAATGGCTAAGATTAAAAGAAAGCTTGATTCGTGTGACTTGAGACAATTTCATCACATGTTTAATTAAATTCACTTCAATTATTTAAGTTCTCTAAGTTTTAACTTAGGAAATACATTAAAATAATTAATTAATTTAATATCTCCTAAACCAGATGAAATTTCCCAAATCCATTTTTGGGTCTTGTAGATCAAGTGTACTATAATATTCCCAATTAGCTTTGCTAATTGGAATATTTCATTTTTGTTTAATTTTGCCGCTTTAGCTAGAAATAATAAATAAAGTGAGAAATAAGAGGGGTCACCTCACTTTAGTCACCTCACTTTATAAAATAAAGTGTTTTCCTAGTTGATTGACATTATAACTTAGAGAGGGGGCCTTGGGGGTCCACATGAGTATGAGGGGAGGCCTCACGCTGACCCAAGGTTAACTGCGCAGGCCAAGGAGAGTGAAGGACGCAGTCAAGTTTTGGAGGGAGTTTAGCACTATAAAAGGTGGGGTTCTCACCTCATTTTGGCATTGTTGATTTGATATTGATATTGAGAGCTAGACTTCTGTCTACTTCAGCATGCCGGTTGTTTAGTCGGTCTGCAGCACTGTTTAGTGCAAACTGAGTGTCTCCGGTCGGAGATCTCACCCTTAGCCTCGGGGGACTTCGAGTGCCTGCCCGGGTAAGGTTATTTTCTGAGCATCATCCTTCAGTTTCAGTGGTAATTTGCAGTAGTTTCTGGTGGAGATTTGGCAGAGGAGATACCCCCTTCTTGGGCTGCATGAGAGATCCAGGTGGGATAGGCCGCGGTCTGGAAAGCAGGGCGGTCTGAATTGGAGACTCGAAAGAGAAGTAGCAAAAGCGAAGAGGCAACGAATGCAGCGGAGGCGTTGCCGCCGAATCCAGTGATCAGTGAGATCAGTGAGAGAGACTCGGATACGGATAGAGGGCCTTGATCCGAGATCGGCTACGGACGCAGTCTAGAGATAGGACGCGAATCTGAGACGGGGAGGAGCCATGAGATCGATCGAGAGGGCAACGGGAATCGATGACGAGGTCTTTGTGTGGGGTTTTGGCAACGTTTTTCAGTGTTTCCAGCCCTGAGGAGTTGGTCATCTCATCTGGAGGACTTGTGGTTGGATTCACCCCTTCTTGCCAGCGTTTCATCTGTCTTCTGCGCTGTCACTAGCAGAGACAGTGTTTTCACTGGTGAGGGCTTGATTGGTGGTGGAGCATCGGTTTCACATTTTCTGGGGTTTGTTTGAGATCGAGATCAGCCATCTTTCCGATTTCAGAAGCTCATAGTTCCGAGTGCATTGCGTGATTTCCATGGTTCTTGACCGAAGCTAGAGGTAATGCCTTCCCTATTGCGACCATTATTTATTCCCGAAGGTAATACTTGCCTAGAGGCAAGGATAGGTGCACTAATTGATTATCTTGTACCCACAACATACATTCTGATTAATAAATGTCTTTGTGTTACGGCATTTTATGTGTGCATTCCATGTTACGGATCCATTTTGTTTTATATATACATCACACGGCATATTTACGTGGCATTTACCGGTTATTTCCCTTTGGGGATATTACGGTGGTATCAGAGCATAGATCTGGCTCAGCCTGTGGTGCTAGCAGTCTATGACGCCCGGGGATAACCCCTACATCTATCAGATCTATCAGAAGGAACACAGAGAAGCTGAGAGTGGGTGAAAGTTTCCTTCGGGGGAAGTGATTCTGATCAAGAGCCACCTGAGACAGATTCAGAGGCAGAGCAACCTGAGAAGGGCCCAGAGCAGCGTAATCCAATGGCAGGTGATGATGTGAGGTTTAGAGAGATCCTCCATCACATGCAGGAGATGTCACAGAGACTCGTGGCCATGGAGATCAGTCAGAAAGAACTCCCTAGAGTTCTTCAGATCGGTGAGGGATCTGGTATGTCTCGCCACGTACCAGTACACGATGCTATTCCCATTGTGACGACTCAGGTACCCGCACGATCCACTATGCCCACATTCTTGCCAGAAGACACAGGGACAGGAGTACGGGGAGGTGCACAGAGGGATAATCCAGCACCCACGCGACCTACCATGCCTACCTTCCTGGTAGAGGACGAGGGGTCGACAGCACCGAGAGAGTTGAGTCCAGCTCGATGGGCGGCCGCTTTTGCAGAGTATCAGGCTTTCAGACAGGCATTCATGGATTCTCTCACCTTCGAGCGCTATCTCCATATTCAGTATGGCATCAAACCCCGTGATCAGCACCAGCACAGGGGGCACGGACACCACCGTGATGACCACCGTGCGGCTAGTAGATTCCATTTGCCTACGTTTGATGGTTCATCAAACAATTCGGCAAAGTCCTGGGTGGAGAAGCTGGACATCTATTTCCAGCTTAACCAGATGTCGGAGATAGAGGCCATTAAGGTGGCTACATTGCATTTAGAGGGTGAGGCTCAGGACTGGTGGTTTCATGGGATGGCGACACTCGGGCATTCCACAGTGACGACATATGCCGAGTTTACCAGGAGGGTGGTAGAGCGTTTTGACAGGAGGGATCCGGAGCAGCATTTTGTTGAGCTGACCAAGCTCAAACAGACTGGGAGTGTAGAGGCATACATTTCAGATTTCTTGAGGGTTTCAGTGATGGTACCTGACTTATCGGCAGTCCGGATGGTTTATATGTTTGTGGAGGGACTGTCAGAGCCACTTCGTGGTCTAGTCCGGTCAAACAAACCGGCTACACTACAGGATGCCATTAGTAGGACTCGAGACTTACAGGATGTCTTGCCCAGGACTCGGCCACCTTATCCCCAGAGACAGGCTTTCCAGCCCAAGGGTAAGGACACGAGGGCTCCGCCTCCCAAGGCGAATCCGGGACGAGGGCAGATTGATGATGAGGCCAGGAGAGAGCTGAGGCGGAAGCGATTATGCTTCACTTGCCAGGAGCCATGGGCACCGAGACACAAATGTGCGGCAAGGAAGGCACATTTCATAGAGGTCTTCTCCGAGAGCAGCGGAGAAGAGGATGAGGAGGATGATGAGGAGGCAGGAGGATGTTATGCAGCACAGAGTACCTTACCACCTCCACCACCCGCGACAGGTGGGGCATCATTCGCACCTACTGGGGGAGCTCTAGCCGCATTGCGAGGAGTCCCCAAGTATTTGACTCTGCGCATACGGGGGACAGTGCGCGGACAGCGGGTTTCAGTCTTAGTCGATAGTGGGGCCACCCACAACTTCATTGATGCCCAGATGGTTGAGCGGAGAGGCATACAGACAGAGGGCTTTGATGGGTTTTCTGTTTTGGTACCAGGAGATCAGACCATGGCATGTACTCGATATGTACCAGAATTATCAGTAACGATGGGCAATTATACATTGACAGATCACTTCTTTGTGGTGGACATTCTGGACACCAACGTGATATTGGGAGTTCAGTGGCTTATTACTCTAGGGAAGGTCACGACGGATTGGAAGGCCCTAGAGATGGAGTGGGATGATCCCAAGACGGGGAAGCATGAGAAGATACGAGGGCAGAACACATACCCACCCCAGACAGTGTCAGCACACAGCATGGAGGCGACTTTCCGCAAGGGAGATATAGAGTGGGCAGTAGAGTTGCGGGCTTCAGAGGCAGTGGATACAGGGTGGACAGTGCACCCTGATCTACAGTCTATCCTCGACAGATATGCAGTAGTTTTCGGGGACATTCCACCAGGACAGCCACCGGATCGGGGGTTTGAGCACACGATCGAGCTTGAGCAGGGGATACAGGCTGTGATTACCACACCGTATAGGCATCCCAAGGCCTATCGGGATGAGATAGAGCGAGCCATTCAGGAGTTGCTGGCCCTCGGTCACATTCGGCCCAGCACTAGTCCTTTTGCTTCTTCAATAGTGCTGGTGAAGAAGAAGGACGGCACATTACGCATGTGCATTGACTACAGGGCTCTGAACAAGAAGACCCTGAAGAACAGGTACCCCATTCCCAGGATCGACGAGCTGATGGATGAGTTGAGAGGAGCACGGTTCTTCTCAAAGATTGATTTGAGATCAGGGTACCACCAGATACGCGTGAGGGAACAGGACATTCCCAAGACCGCTTTCAGGTGTCATCATGGGCACTTTGAGTTTCTGGTCATGCCATTTGGGTTGACCAATGCACCTGCTACTTTCCAGTCTTGTATGAATCACATTTTCAGGGATCATCTGAGAAAGTTTGTGCTGGTTTTCTTTGATGACATCCTTATATACAGCAGGACTTGGGAGGGCATCTCCAGCATATTGAGACGGTCTTGCACATTTTGGAGGAGCAACAGTTCTATGCCAAGCTCTCCAAGTGTGAGTTTGGGTTGACGGAGATGCTGTATCTGGGACACATTATAGGAGTGGACGGGGTGAGAGTCCACGAGGAGAAGATCAAGGCTATCAGGGACTGGCCAGAGCCACGGAATGTGACAGAACTTCGAGGGTTTATTGGTATCTGCACCTACTACAGGAAGTTCGTCAAGGGCTTCTCTCAGCTTGCTGCACCCCTCACGGATCTGACGAGGAAGGGGGCATTCAGTTGGTCGGACACAGCACAGCGAGCTTTCGACAAGCTCAAGGAGGTGATGAGCAGTTGTCCCGTATTAGCGTTGCCAGATTTTACGCAGCCCTTTGTCCTAGAGTGCGATGCATCAGGAGAGGGGATTGGTGCAGTTTTGATGCAGGACGGTCATCCGATCGCTTTCGAGAGCCGGAAGCTCCTTCCACACGAGAGGCTATATCCCATATACAACAAGGAGATGCTGGCCATCATGCATGCATTGGCCAAATTCCGGCAGTACCTGGTGGGTGGCAGATTCAGGGTGAGGACAGATCATAACAGCCTGAGGTACTTCTTGGAGCAGAAGCAGTTGCAGGAGAGACAGCAGAAGTGGATCAGCAAGATCCAGGCCTACGACTTTGACATAGAGTATGTCAAGGGGAAGAATAACGTGGTAGCTGATGCCCTTTCTCGTAGACCGGCCACGTTATCACTCATGAGCCTGGACGCTGACTGGAAGGCTCGACTATTGGTTGAGTACTCCAAAGATAGACTTGCATGCGAGGTTCTGGATGGGCAGGTAGCAGATAGCAGGTACAGGGTGGTCGATGAGGTCATCTATTACAGGGACAGGATCTTCTTGACTGAGGGATCTCAGCTCAAGAAGAAGATACTCCAGGCTTCACACGATTCACCATTGGCGGGCCATCAGGGGTTCACCAAGACATACAGAGCCATCCGGGAGAGATTTGCATGGAAGGGCCTCAAGGAGGACGTACTCCAGCATGTTAGGGAGTGCGAGGTTTGCCAGCGAAACAAGGGAGAGATGAGTCATCCTGCAGGGTTGTTGCAGCCTCTTCCCATTCCGGAGGGGAAGTGGGAGAGCATTTCGATGGACTTCATCACAGGGTTGCCCACAGTGCAGGGCAAGGATTGCATCTTCGTAGTGGTTGACAGGCTGACGAAGTATGCTCACTTTTTCGCCATTTCAGCACATCACACAGCGGCATAGGTGGCAGAGTTGTTTTTCCGGGAGGTTTTCAGGTTGCATGGTCTACCCAAGACCATTGTCAGCGACAGGGACAGCCGTTTTATGGGCGGATTCTGGCAGGAGCTCTTCCGACTAGTGGGGACAGAATTGACACCGAGCACTAGTTATCATCCCCAGACGGACGGGCAGACGGAGATAGTTAACAAGTGGCTGGAGGGCTACTTGCGTAACTACGTTAGTGGGCAGCAGCGAGCCTGGCTGAAATGGCTACATTTGGGCGAGTACTGCTACAACACAACGCACCATATGTCCATCGGTATGACACCTTTCTATGATTTGTATGGATATCATTCCTTATCTTTTGTGGACATGATGTTTGGTGTTAGCAGGGCTCCGCGAGCCAAGTTATGGATCCAAGAGAGCCAAGACATCCTCCGAGCTCTCAAGGACAACATAGCCACAGCACAAAATCAGCAGAAGTTGTATGCTGATAAGGGTCGGGTGGAGAGACACTTTGAGGTAGGGGACCTAGTCTACCTACGGTTACAGCCATACCGACAGTCTTCGCTCAAACAGAAGGGGGCAGAGAAGCTAAAGCCTCATTTTTATGGACCATACAGGGTGATACGCAGGATCGGGCAGGTTGCATATGAGTTGGAACTGCCCCAAGGCAGCCGGATTCATAACATCTTTCACGTATCATGCCTGAAGAAGGCACTGGGCCAGCATGTGAGAGTCACCGAGGAGCTACCGCCTACAGATGATGAGGGGCATCTGGTGTTGCAGCCGGAGGCTATTATCGACACCAGGGAGAGGCAACTGCGTAGCAGGAAAATCAGAGAATTCTTGGTGAGATGGAAGGATTTGCCGGATGAGGATGCCACTTGGGAGGATGAGAGGATCTTACAGCATCCATCACTTCAGTTGCTTGAGGACAAGCAACGTTTTGCCGGGGGAGACTGTAATATTCCCAATTAGCTTTGCTAATTGGAATATTTTATTTTTGTTTAATTTTGCCGCTTTAGCTAGAAATAATAAATAAAGTGAGAAATAAGAGGGGTCACCTCACTTTAGTCACCTCACTTTATAAAATAAAGTGTTTTCCTAGTTGATTGACGTTATAACTTAGAGAGGGGGCCTTGGGGGTCCACATGAGTATGAGGGGAGGCCTCATGCTGACCCAAGGTTAACTGCGCAGGCCAAGGAGAGTGAAGGACGCAGTCAAGGTTTTGGAGGGAGTTTAGCACTATAAAAGGTGGGGTTCTCACCGCATTTTGGCATGCATGATTTGATATTGATATTGAGAGCTAGACTTCTGTCTGCTTCAGCACGCCGGTTGTTTAGTCGGTCTGCAGCACTGTTTAGTGCAACCGAGTGTCTCCGGTCGGAGATCTCACCCTTAGCATCGGGGGACTTCGAGTGCCTGCCCTGGTAAGGTTATTTTCCTCGGCATCATCCTTTGCCATGCTGGTAATTTGGTACAGAGGTTTCTGTGGAGATTTGCGTAGGAGATACCCCTTCTTTGAGGTCGCAGATCCAGTGGGATAGGACGCAGATCTGGAGAGGTAGGACGCAGATCTGGAGAGATAGGACGCAGATCTGGATTGGGAGGACTCAGATCCAGCAGATCCAGGCAGAGAGGACGCAGATCTGGGCAGAGAGGACGCAGATCCAGCAGATCCAGGTAGGAGAGACTCAGATCTGGATAGGGAGGACGCAGATCCAGCAGATCCAGCTCTGGAGGACGCAGATCCAGCAGATCCAGCTCTGGAGGACGCAGATCTAGAGAGATAGGACACAGATCTGGACAGGGAGGACGCAGATCCAGTCAGGGAGGACGCAGATCTGATGAGCAGGGTCATTGTGTGGGGTTTTGGCAGCGTTTTTCAGTGTTTCCAGCCCTGAGGAGTGGTTATCTCATCTGGAGGACTTGTGGTTGGATTCACCCCTTCTTGCCAGCGTTTCATCTGTCTTCTGCGCTGTCACTAGTAGAGACAGCGTTTTCACTGGTGAGGGTTTGATTGGTGGTGGAGCATCAGTTTCACATTTTCTGGGGTTTGTCTGGAGGATCGAGATCAGCCATCTTTCCAGTTTCCAGCTCATAGTTCCAGTGCATTGCAGCAGCAGTTTTCCATAGCAGTTTCTTCAGCCAGCTAGGACGCTGTCCCTATTGCAGCCATTATTTGTTCTAAGAGGGTCTCCACTTTCCTAGGGCAAGGATAGGTGCACTCATTCTGATTATCTTGTACCCCTATATATGTATTCTCAGATTAATAAAATGGCTTAGTGTTCTGGCATTTTATGTGTACTTGTTCCATGTTCTGGATCCGGCATTTTGTTTTATATATCTGTCTGGCATATTTCTGTGTATTACTGGTTATTTCCCTTTGGGGATATTACATGTACTCTAGTCCTTCCTCAAAATTTGGGAGCTAGAGCACCACTGATGCTACCCCAAATACACAAAATCTCAACACTCCCTCTTAGCATCAAGGGTGTGCTCTAGCAATACATCACACTATGCATTACAAGATTTTGGGCACTGGTTCTGTGCTGCTGATGCTTGGCCTGCTGCCACTCAACTTTGCACTGCTGCTGCTATTCTGTACTACTGCCACTGCCACTGCAATCTCTGTTCTACAACTCCCTCTCAATATGCTGCATCTGTGCTGCTCATAGCACTGCCACTGCTGATCTGCTGCACTGCAACTTCAGTTGTTGAGAGAAACAACTGAATCTCTTGCCCAATCTTTGACAGACAAGTTAGATGGGCTGCATCTTCATCATTGAAGCTCCATAGGCTACAGATCTGTGCTGGCATCTGAAGAATGATGCATAGCTACAGCTCTGCACTGCATAAGCAGACTCCCTTTGCACTACTGATGTCACATCAGCCCCTTGTGCTGAAATCTCTCACGCTGCTGCTGCACTGCACTGTCCCTCTGAAGCCTTCTGCGCTGCTGCAACTCTGCACTGCGTAAGCAGCTCTGCTCTGCGCTGTTGGAGTCACATCAACCTCTGCGCTGCTCCTCCCAGTCTTCAGATCTGCCTTTACTTCATCTGTGATCTATGCATCCACTGCTCCACTTGTCCCGCTACTGTCTTAAGGCTGCCATAGCTCGCATGTGATCCAAGAGATGAGCTGCTCAAGGATCCCACCTTCTTCTTCTATGTAGATGCTCTACATATCCATGTCGCCCCACTTTCGTGGTTCATGAGCGCTCATGGCTGTATCATCTTCTGACCCATCATCTGACACAACAGCCTTGGAAGAAGAGGCTTCCTTGTCCTTTTTCTTCTGAGGATAATTGCTAGCAAAATGTACCATTTGACCACACTGGAAGCACTTGATCTTTGACAAATCCTTCTTCTTATTTCCCTGCTGCCTCTTTGATGCCAAGGCTGCATCTTCTTCATCTTCCTTCTTCACTTTGCTCAATCCAGAGTTGTGCTGCTTCTTGGTGAATCTGCGGAGTTCTTTTTGACGTAGAATTGACCACAAGCTGTCCCAATCTGGGAGGTCCGCTCTGCCCAAGATGCTTTGGACAGAGGTTTCCCACTCATCTGTGACTGCATTGAGGGCAGTCTTGACTATCACATCGTCTTCCACCTTAGCACCATTGCAGTCAGCTGATCTCTGATTGATTGCAATCTGAAGAGAAAATGCTCCATGTATTCTCCCTTGGTCATCATGAATGACCTCATCTGTGTCTCCAACAACATCTTCCTTTGGAAAGATTTTCCCTCATATAGGGAGATTAAGGCCTTCCACATCTCATTAGCTGTCTTCTTCTCAGCTAAATGTGGTACAATATGGTCCTTAGTTCCGTCCATGATTCGCTGCTTGGCATGCCCAACAACTTCGTTATGCTTCCGAAGGAGATCCGGATCGGTTGGTGTGGCCAAAGTTTGCTCTGCATGGTCTCTAGGATTATATGCCTCAAGGACTATCAGGATCCTTGCCTTCCAAACTGAAAAGTTGGAGAGACCATCCAGCCTCTCCTGATCACGCAGTCCATGAGGAGCCATCTGCTCAGAATTTGTCGGAACTTCCTTTTCTCTTTGCTAGAGAAATGGATCTAAGGCCCTTGGCGAAGTAGGCACCTTCTGCTCCCTCTGACAACTGATTTCCCTTCCTTGGAAATCTGCAAAATCAACTATGATTTAGCTCTATTTGATCCTCTAATCAATCTGCAAGTTTCTTTGGCTAGAAACTCTCTGAGACGCTGATCTCCTCCCACCCTTTGTCACTTGTGCTGAGGCTAAAAATCTGAAAACTTCAGAAATTTAACCCCACCAGCACCTTCTGAATTTCTGTAGCTTTTCTTCAGTCTTTTTTGGATCTGATAGATTCAGATCTGCATCACACTGGTTGGCTTCAGACTAATCCAATGCTGTTTTTGAGCTGCCACTGCGCAATAATTGTGTGGGCTTGCTAGGAGACAGTGTTAGACTGCATCGCCCTTCCCTCTGCGTGAATCTGCCTCTGAAAACTGCGCTGTCCCTTCAGATCTGCGTTTTTGCTGCTTTTCCAGCTGCTTCCTACAGCTAGAACCTTCAGTCTCTTGTTGGTGACCCTCCTGGATCTGCAATTGCTCTAATACCATGTGGAAATTTCTGAATCTTTACACATTATGCAGAAATTATTACTGTTAATCTGGTTATGCTCCTTCTACTTAGGCAAGTTATTAACTGAATAAAATTCAAGTTAAAATTGAAGCAAAACACATAACAGATCTCCACCAATCCAGATCTAGAACAAGTTCATGCATAGAGAGACAAAGTGATAGATATTTCTGGACAAATAGTCCCTGGAAAAGCCCAATGCGGGAAGAACGGTCTTCTGGTTGCTGGAGGGTTTTATTATTAAGAATTTTCTCAATATTCCAAATCTGGAAAACCCGACAGAGAAATAATAGATCTACAACTCATTGGTTGATCTAGGGCCAAAACAGTGACTGATCCACACCCTTAAACGAGATTTACAGAACTCGGCCAAAATTAGGGCCTAGAAACCCTAGTGCTGCCCCTGAAGCCACTGCATCAGCCTCTGAAGCCCCTCTGACCCTCAGTGCTGCTTCGGAAAGGGTTGCGTTACCCTAGACTGGGTGACGCAGTCCTTACGTTGCCCCTTAGGGTCTTTGCATAACCCTTGAGGGCTTCCAGCTGAAAATCATGCTGTTCTTGAGGGATTGCACAACACCTGCGTAGCACAGTTGCTGCCCTTCCTGCTGCTGCTCTCCTGCTTCTCTGTGCTACCTCTATGAGCTGATCTCTGCCTCTTGTTGATTCTAGACCCCGAGATCAGATCATCCCCTTGGCCTAAATTGCCTTCTCTGCAGTTGAAACACTTCTGAGAATTCTTAGCAAACGCGCCCTAGAATCTCAGCTTAGCTTTAGTGCTTTGCCTCTGTGTGTCTTTACAAATGACCCTAAGCCTTTTCTTTATACTTTTCTTGCTGGGAAACCAACAACTATGATCAGATCTTGAATCAATGGCTAAGAGTAAAAGAAAGCTTGATCCGTGTGACTTGAGACAATTTCATCACATGTTTAATTAAATTCACTTTAATTCTTTAAGTTCCCTAAGTTTTAACTTCGGAAATACATTAAAATAATTAATTAATTTAATATCTCCTAAACCAGATGAAATTTCCCAAATCCATTTATGGGTCTTGTAGATCAAGTGTACTCTAGTCCTTCCTCAAAAATTGTGAGTTAGAGCACAACTGATGCTGCCCCAAATACACAAAATCTCAACATGATAGGCTTTCCTCCATGCTGGAGGAAGACTTTGCTATGTTCACTGATATACCTCTAGGAGTGAGGTGGGGTGACTTGGTGTTGTAGCCCCAGAGAGCTACAAATGGTTAGGATCTTTGAGGAATCCACCTTTTGGATCAATATCCTGCTACGAGGGCCCACAATATTTAGTAATAGGATGGATTAGTGACAGTTGATGTAGTCAGATGCCAGAGCAACAGTTGCAGAGACTAGTAGCAGTTAGATGCTGGGGAGTGCAATGCAAAGTTGGCAGTAATGCAGTTGGCACAATGCAGAGCTAGCAGTAGCGCAGAGTCTTCAGTGGACAGTGTAGGGCCTAGTAGCAGTCAGAGACTCGGGTGACAAATGCAGTATACTGATCACAATTGATTCAATATTTTGGATGTTTTTCAGTTGTAGATGTTGCAGTAGCAACAACAACAAAGTCGCAGTGCAGATGTAGTGTTGGCAGCAGTTCAGCAGGGTCAACAGCAACATAGATGATGCGCATATCAGAGTTGCACAGTAGTTGGTGGGCAACAATTTCCAAACATCAGCAGCGTGACAGGAGATGATGGAGACAGGGTGTTGTGGCAGCATGTGCAGCACTAGAACACATTCCTCGCTAGGAGGGAATGTTAGTTTTTGTAGCATCAGATGTGTTCTAGTCACGAAACTTTGTGTTGAGGCTAGAATACATGAGATCTCTAGAACCCAGAAATCATTTCTGGAAATTCCGGATAGAAGTGACTTAATTAGATTATTAACCAAGTTTTTAATGTTTCCTACGTCTAAACTTAGGAAAATAGGTTAATTAATCATTATTAATTAAGTCAAGGCGGGAATAATCTAGAAACTCACACGGATCGATCCAGAGATGATCCTAGCCATCGATTATGTTTTAATCTTGGCCGTTGGTGCTCCAACAGAGGATTATAAGAGGAGGTCGATGTGGTGATGGAGAAATCACTTGAGTAGTTCGATTTCTTGGCAGATTGATTTCCAGAGTAGCAACCGTCAGTTGTCGGAGAGGGCCAGAGATCAAAGGACTGAGATAGGGGTAGAGACAATGAGGTTGGAGGAAGTATTCCATAACCATTAAGTGCATTTGCAGAGAGGCATAAGAGCCACAAAGAAGCTGATGTAGGGGTTGCGCAGTAGCTTCTAGAGTCAAGGTCGATTTGTTGGGAGGGAAAGACGTCTTCAATTCCAGGGGCCGGGAAGGAGTCACAGAGTATCGAAGAAGAACATTCCCAGCCAGCAGAAGGCAAATCAACTTCATCAGAGACTAGTCAGAGGCTTGACGTCAAGCATGTTGCATAGTGCAGCGCAGAGGGTTAGAGGGCTGTTGTAGCTCCTACAACACCCTCCAAAAATACGAAAAATAATGACACACACTTCAAAATTTTTGGAGCCCCTTTAAACTAAAGAAGAAAAAAAGCCAAGTAAAGTTTTTTAAGAGCAAGTCGCTAAGTCGCGGATCCATGATTTGCGACCCATGCGACCTATGCGACTCTGCGACCCTAAGGTCGCCAGGTCGCCAGGTCGCAAGAGTCGGAAGTCAGGCAATTTGCGACCTTGCGACCCAGCGACCCTAAGGTCGCAAGGTCGCAAGGTCGCAAACTATCAACTTGCGACCTCATTTATTGCTCGCACGTGCGACTCCTTTTTATAAGGGCAGGTCGCTAGGTCGCATTTGTGACTCGCGGCGAAAATCGTGGAATTGCTCTGACAGGTCGGCTGGCGCGTTTTCTTCCGGGTAAGTTGCCATTTCCTCCCTGTGTTTCCTTTCCCAACATTTCTTGCTAAAATCTAGCCACCCCATGGTCTTAATTACTTGCTCGTGAGAAGATAGGGTTTCCGGTTGAGTTTTATTCCTGTTTTGGTTCCCATAAACCTCCGGGTCACCTGTGTCTTGCCCTTTTCCTCATGGTTGTGCCTTATTTCCAGTTTAGACCCTTTCCAGCCGCGTATGTGTCCCGTTAGGGAGAGATTATCCGCGAAACCGTGCGCACCCGAAACCCCCCGGCAGGCTCAAGTGCGACCTGCGACCCAGCGACCTGGTCGCAAAGTCGCAAGGTCGCGCGACCCATTGTTAGCGACTCTACGACCCTGCGACCTAGTCGCGAGGTCGCGAGGTCGCATGTGAGTTCTTTTGTAGATCAGCGACCCTGCGACCCCCAGAGAATAGTTAATTAAACTCTGCATGTGTAGACTGTATTTAGCCGTTATCATCATGTCTTTCTCATCCTGGGATTCTTTCTTGAATGCAACAGGTGAATTTAGAGCAGACACGATACCGGTCCTCTCCGACTCTAGCAATATGGCACCCCGGGTATCCCGAAGGAGAAGTAAGCAGCTGGTGGAGGAAGAGTCAGACACAGACATACAAACATCTCCTCCACCAATATACAGAGACACCCTTTGCACCTTCGCAAAGGAGGACAGCCTTAGGTGGAATGAAGTATACCGCGAGTTCGCCATACCAGAAGATGAGTTTCCAGAAGATCTCCCGGACCGGGAAGTATACCTGAAGGTCAAGAAATCCAAATTGCACCTAGCAGGGTCACATCCCGCCATCTTTCCGTGCCCAGAAATGTTAGACTGGATCATACAGAAGACGGATCCTAAGAATTTCGCAATTCGAGATAGTGGAGGTAAAGCTTTTGCAACGTTGGAGAGCTCAAAAGCACAGGTCTACTACTCGCTCCCCAAACCAGAGGTAAACTTCACCCCGAGATGGTTTTCTGCAAATGAAGTGCCGATGGTTGATACAATCAGAAAATGGTGGGCGGAACCAGATAAATTTAAAATAAAAAAAGACCAGGAGTACCCGGTGGCCAGTCTGAGGAAGGTGTATAAGTTAGTGGCCGCCATGTTGTGCAGAGTGTACGGACGTTCGGACGCCACCACTTTCAACGGAACATGGGCAACCATTATGGAACACGTAACAGTACACGGCACTCGGTTCAATTGGGCTGGTATATTAATGGGCTCCATGCACACAAATTTGGCTTCAGCTTTAGCCCCAGATGAGGGAGCGCCATCAGAATTCTATATGGCTTCGTATCTATTAGATGATGTCTGTGCCCAGTTGCATGTTGAGGGATGGCCACATAACTGGGACTCCGAATAGACCCAGGCAATACATTTGCAGACCAAGGTATTCTGGGAATCCAGGTACAAGTCAGACATCGAGCAAATCTCTCATATATTCATTCCCGCCCTTTACGGGAAACTATTTGGTCAAGACACCCCCTGCATGTCTTGGCGAGCAATGGAGACACTAGGTCAGGTGGCACACTGGTTTCCATTCGCTGAATTCACAATCATCCGAGTATTTGGCTCATTCAAAGCACCACATGCTCTGCCTAAGTTTATTACCGATAAGGTGCTCATGTAGGAGGTATGTTCCCAGATGACCTTGGGCTTCTCCAATGTCCTTTCTAAAGGGAAGAAGAAACCTTGGCCCGCTCTACCTCTCACCATTGGTGCTTATACAGTCAAGGACTTCAGAGAAGTAGGGCGTGAAGGGGAAGAGATAAAAAGTTACCACTTCAGAAATCTGGATTGCCGAACTTATGACCCAGTCAGGATAGTTCCTGAGCATTGTAAAAAGGCCAATTTTAGATGGAGTTATCAGCATGTCGAGCGCCCGACAGAGGACGAAAAAAGAAACTGGTACAACGCAGACAGGCATCTAGCTCCAGGGATCGACTCTGACCGAGAAGAAGAGGATCACCAGAATTTAGAAGATAGGAGCCATAAGCTAGGAGGCTCTTCTTCCTCCAAAGATAAGAGAACACGGACCAATACAGGGCCTGACACCTCGGATCAGCAACGGGCAGCAGAAGCCCAAGCCAAGAAGGAAGAGGAGAAGAAAATGAAGGAGGATGAAGAGAAACGTAAGAAAGATGCCAGGACAGAGCGAAAAAAGAAAAAGGAAGAGGAAAAGGAAAGATAGGAAAAGGAGGCGTAGGCGGTGGCAGAACAAGCACTTAAGGAAGAACTCGACAAAGTCGATCGTCAAAAGAAGGCAGAACAAGCCGCCGCGGCAGAGCGAAAGAGAAAAGCTGAAAAGGAAGCAGAGGCAGAGACAGAACGCAGGAAGAAGGAGGAACACGACAAGGCGGAAGCCGAGCGCTGGCAAAAGGAGAAAGAAAAGGATCAAACACAGGATGAGGAGGACGAGCTAATAGACGACATTGACATATCTCCCCTGGATATCCCTTCAGGTGGCGCGAAAAGTACCCTCAATGTTGATGATTTTCCCGAGGAGCAAGAAGAAGAAGTCTTCGACCTGACCAGATTGACATTTGACCAATTCTCTTTCAAAATACGGCAAGAGAAAAGGAAATCCTTGGCGCAAAGCCATCCCGCCATATCTACGGTCGCCACTGGAAAGGACATAGTCCCAGATACAAGGACTAACCCTATTATGATAGCGTCAGCAGGCACCGCTTTTGCCGCGGCCACGGAGGAAAATGTCACTAGAATGAGCAGGGAGATTATTTCCCTACAGAACAGGCTAAAAGCAGCAGAGCAGGAGAAATCAAGACTAGAAAGTGAGATGCTACAGCTCCAAAGTAAGCCCGCCCAAGTGAATGAGGTCCCACTGGCGGTCAGGAAAGAGTGTGATGTGTTGGAAATGACCATGAGGCAAGTATATAAGGAAATGCTCACCCTAAAACAAACGGTGGCCCCGTTGGCAGAGGCACGAGAGGAAACCAAACAGAAGCATGAGCAGCTCAGGGAAGCCTCGGTAGCTTTGGACAAAATGATAAACTGGACAGCGCAGTATCAGCAAGCTCCCGAACATGTACCTAGGAAGGATTGGAGTCATACACAAGATGCCAAAGTACAAATTCGGATGAATATGCAGTCCAAAGACAAGCTGGCCAAAGACTTGGACAAAGTGATGTCTTCATATAATCACCTGATCAGTGGCATTGACTCCATGAACGCTCTTCATCACATTTCGTCATTAGGGGCATTGGATGAAACTAAAGACTGGGAGCAGGTAGAGCAGGAAATTCAGTCTTTTCTGCAACCCGTGAGACAAGCTGCTGCCGCACCAGAATTCGAGGCATCACAAGAGAACCTAAATCGGTTGCTTGTCACTCCAGTACAAATCTATACCAAGCTTGCCTCCCTCTCAATCATGATCTCTCAGAAGAAGGAGACTCTGGTATCGAATTCCCTAGAATGTATGCATCGAATAAAAGAGGAAACCCCTCTTGTCGCTCCTATAACAGCAGATTACCAGACTTGGCGAGATTTCCTCAAGGGCAAGAAAGTTGACGTTCCAGAAACCTCAATCACACAACCACCTCCATAGCTAAGCTTTTCAGGCGCAAGTCGCGACCGTCCCCAGGTCGCAGGTCGCACCGGCACACAGGTCGCAGGTCGCATTTGTCTCCCAGATCGCAAGTCGCACTGGCGCCTAAGTCGCAGGTCACAATCTTCTGGGTCGTAGGTCGCATGTTCGGCAAAGGTCGCAGGGAAGCTGAACCGTCGGGAAGTTGAAGCGTCAGAAAGCCTGAGGGCGTTTCTTGAAACTATAAATACCCCTGTGGGGCACATAGTTAAGGGCTTCTCTTTTTGGATTGAAAGGCAATATTGCATTGTAACTGAAAAATCATACTCTTGGCATATGTAATACAATACATGTTAAAACCCCTTTGATTGGATGATGTGTTTAGCTGTGAGAACACTGTGTGTATTCTGCGTACAGTTTCAGAATATCTTTTGATTAATGAATCTGTGTTATTAATAGTATCATTCATGCACCATAGCTATCTGTGATTGTGTTGATGATGCTCAAGTTTATTATTTACTCTTATGATGAATGTTAATGAACTGTTTTATTAGCGTTTCGTTATATCTTTCGGAAAGTTAAGGGATATTCTTGCCATAAAGAACTGTTTCTTTGGTGGTCAGATTATCCTGCATGCATACCCCATAGATGTGTTGCTAATGACACTTCCTGAGTGTATGCATTTTGCCTATTACCTTGCTACGCACAGTGTCATATATTGGTTTGATACATCAGTCATGTATTCTGTATCATGTAAATAAGTGTATGTTTGCAGTTTCAATCAGGTTGCTCGAGACCGAAGAGAAAGTCATTTAAGTGGTAGCCGGACCCACACCCCGGACGGGATCCCTACTCCAAACGGTTCAAAGTCTAATTGGGACTTTCTACCGGGGAGATCCCCTACTGTTGGCCGGACATATTTTCCCGTCAACAGATTTGGCGCTAGAGGGAGGGCCATGGCATCCTCCCAGCATACGACAGATATTCCATCACAAACTCCCCACCGGGAGGTCATAAATAACGAACCTCTTCTCCCCCCCTTAGAGGATATTCCGAGGGAGGAGGCTCGATACTTTGAAATCACCAACGAACAGTTGAGATCCTTACGCCCCGTTGCCCGTAATCTCGTCAGGGATTTACGATATGCCCCCATCATGGAGTTTCTAGCTCACACTAGGACCCCTACTGAGAACATCACCCGTAATGGAGTGCTTGTCAGCACCATACCCGAACTCGTGAACTCCATGATTGAAGACCTCGCGCGGGCGGTCCAGGAAAATGACCCCATTCTCCAAGATAGTGAAGGTTTCCCTGATACTGAACCTTTCCCCGAACCTCAGCCTGACTTACATCAGTGGAACAACAACCAAGTGTACGATCTGCGAGAAGAAGGAGAGGGGGGTCGAAGGAACGAGAGAGAAGTTAACACAGCCCGAAGAAGTGTAAGAGAAGGCAATAGGCCCCGAAGAAATGAGGGTGGGGTTAATAGGGGTCACGGACGTGGAGGTAGAGGAGATATGGTCCACGGCCGGAGACATCACACCAACCATCATCACCACCAAAACCAAAATAGACCCCCTCTCCACAACTGGGAGTACCTTAGAAACATGAATAACCGTGAAAGACACCGATATGAGCACTCTCGCCATCAGGACGGAGCATCAGTGTCAGGGACGGGAAGTGAATCCGAGGCCGAAACTCGATATCATCAGCACCCCAGGAGGGTGCAGCCCCTGGCCTGGATGGCTCAATCCCCATTGGCTCTTTTAGGTCCTCTCCATGATATGCCTAGACACTCGGAGAAGCATCTTCCTAAGTTCGATCCTGAGAAAGGTACCTCAGCAGAAGATCATATTAGTAGTTTCTATCTGGCCCTACAAATCATGAGAGTTCAGTCCGATGATGTCGCTTGTCGACTATTCCCACACACTCTTGTAAACCTTGCAGCCACCTGGTACCGTTCCCTACCCAGTGCCTCTATTACTTCATGGGACCAGTTCCGTCGCGTGTTCCTGCAAAAGTTTGCAGAGGATAAAACACCCTCTATGCTCCTCACAGAGTTAAGCACCATCAAGTGTCACAGAAAAGAGAAGGTTAAAGACTTTAACCAATGCTTCGCCACAATATTGCAAAAATTCCCTCCAAACTTAGCATTGGACGATTCTATCACCATCGACTACTACACTAAAGCGCTCCCTAGGGATATTGCCGTTTTCGTCAAACGTGAGGCCCGCGCTACCCTTACAGCAAATTACGCTGCTGCTCTCGCAGTAGAAAAGGACATGTTGTCAATAGGAGTCATGGACCATGAAGGAAAGGATGATCACAAACCAACCACTAAAAAAGGTCAGTCTTCCACCCCTAATAGAGAGAGAGAAACTTTTGATTTCGAGAGTATGGCCAAAACCCTCAAACTACTAACGAATGAGGTCTCTGACTTAAAGAGAAAGGGCGTTGAAACCTCAACTACAAATAAACCTCCCAAACCCTTTTTCAAGAAAAGTAATCCCAGCACCAGCAGACCTCCGTCAAACTCCAGCGCCGCTCTCAACGTGGAAGAAATAGGGAAAGACAATTTTTGCTCTTTTCACCAAGCTGCCCATTTCGAAAAAACGTGCCCGCAATGGATTGGCAGCATGACCGCGGTGGTTAACCAACTTTTGGATGACCAAACTCCGGGAAACCAGACAGAGGATGATGTTTCTGATCGAGATGAAGGTTCGCTCCTAGATGGGGAATCAGGAGCCTCTGTCCTAACTTTTGATATAATCCGCGGGGGGGAGAGTCTTGCTCCCATTGATATCAACATGGCAGGCAGTCCCAAGGCTCAGCCCACTCGAAATTATAGTCTTATAAGCAAAGGATCTGTCCCCGAACAATCATATGAAGACAAGAAAAGGGCCTTCCTGAGGAAAATTCTTCCCCCTAACAACGAAGGACAAGCTACGCCGGAGAAGCCTACAAATAGTAACAGCAAAGCAAGTCACAAGACCAAGCTCCCGGTGGAACCCTCGAAGACCACTACCGAACCTAGTCCCCAAACCGATACTAGCTACAACATAGTGGAGGACATGAAAAAGACCAGAGCTAATATCTCACTATACGAACTGGCCCGCATCACAAATCAAAAGCAACTTATTTTAAAAGCTTTCGCCAACAACCAAAATACGAAAACTGTGAGCAACACATCTGCACAAACCAGTCCAGATATCCAATCTATAGTGAACGCTGTCAACGCGAATTCGAGAGGATCCACCCCTCCATTCCTCTTGTCTTTTGAGATGTTTAATTTCAACGTTCACAATTGTCTCGTTGACTCTGGTGCATCCACGAATGTCATGCCTCTATCTGTGTGCAAGAAACTCAACATCCTCCCGGAGAAAACTGACGCAAAAATCATTCAACTGGAAAGATCACAAGTACCAGCAGTTGGAGAATTAAACAATGTCATCATTCGCCTCTCATCCGACTCTAGGGTCCATCAATGTATTGATATTGTGGTTGTTGACATCCCTGAAGCTTATGGTGTACTGCTTAGCAGGGACTGGTCTAGCAAGTTGCAAGGATACTTTGCCACAGATTGGTCCCACTTATGGCTACCTTACAAGGGGAGAAATAACCAAATCAAAGTCAAAAGCGAACCATACATGAAACACACTGTAACTGATTTAGATGCCACAAATGAACCCATCAGCTTTGCCTAGGAGGAACTCGGTATGTGTTTCCTAGAGTCCATTTTTGGATGTTACCGACCTCCTCAGTCTTCAGTAGGTTCTGAGGTCCAATCTGAAATGGCACTCGTCGCAGAGGAACAAGCCCAAACTATCTCACACCAAGCCGAAATTCCTCTGAAATCTACTATTCCCACGGTCCCGGAAAATGACATATGGACATTGTATTACGACGGTTCCAAAAATATCGATGGTTCTGGCGCTGGCTGCGTTTTGCTTGATCCGCATAAGAAAAAATTCTTAGTCTCTTGTCGACTGGAGTTTCAATGCACTAACAACACTGCTGAGTATGAAGCTTTGATCCTTGGGCTTAAAAAGGCGCTCGATTTGAAGGTAAAATGCTTACAGGTCATTGGAGACTCCGAGATCATCACTCGGCAGGTACGCAATACTATTCATTGTTTGTCTCCACATTTAAAGGCGTATCAGCAAGAGGTATGGTGGCTCATTTCTGCTTTTGACGCTTTTGGAATTAAATCTGTTCTAAGAATGCATAATGCAGCGGCAGATACTCTAGCTAATGCTGCAGCCAGATTTACCCCTTTGAGGGACGGTTTTTCTATTGAAGTTATGTATAAACCCTCCGTGCCAGACAATATCACTAACTTGCGTGTTTTCGATGATGATCAACAGGTGCTGAAATTTATGTGCAACTCAGAGATATTCAAAGACGCTGCTATAGATGAAGATGAGCACGACCAAGCTATGCAAAAGGAGTATGAGCAAGTCAAAGGAAACCCCATGCCTAAAGGGGTGGAATCACTTGAGAAGATTTTTGATCTGCAAAACCGCTTCCGTGGGCCCCCAAATGCCAAAGTACAGAGCTCTATCTTAGCTCATCGACAAGTAAACTTGGGATCAGAGGATAATCCTAAATTCGTAAACCTTGGGAAGGACTGCACCCCCCAAGAGGCTCAGGATTTCACTCAGCTATTTCGCAAATATCGTGACGTGTTCTCTTGGACATATGAGGAATTACGCACATACGATACTCGAATCATACAACATGTGATACCCATCAAAGAAAATGTAAAACCTTTCCAACAAAAGCTCAGGAAAGTACACCCTACGATGGAACCACTGATTCTGAAGGAACTCAAAAAACTTTTAGATGCACGCATTATCTTTAAAGTTCGCCATTCCACATGGGTGTCCAATTTGGTTCCGGTACGGAAGAAGTCAGGTGAAATTCGCTTATGCGTAGATTTCTAAAACTTAAACCGGGCCTCAAATAAAGATAATTACCCGGTACCCCCTATGGAGCAAATATTACAAGCAGTGTCTGGGTCAGAGATGTTCTCTCTGTTGGACGGATTCTCTGGTTACAATCAGGTACTGGTGGCTGAACCAGATAGGTTAAAGACTACCTTTCGAACTAAGTGGGGAACTTTCGCTTACAGGCGCATGCCTTTTGGATTAATCAACGCAGGAGCAACGTTCCAAAGAGCTATGGATATAGCATTCAAGGCTCTGATAGGCCAAAGTGTGGTAGTCTACTTGGATGATGTTACTGTGTTCTCTAAACGCCGGGGGGATCATTTGCGTCACCTCAGACAGATCTTCGAAAGGTGCAGAAAATACGGTATCTCGCTCAACCCAAAGAAGAGCGTTTTTGCCGTAGCAGAGGGAAACCTACTGGGTCACATCATAACTAAGCAAGGCATTGTCGTTGATCCAGAACGTGCGAAAGCCATTGCTCAGATTTCTCCCCCCAGCAGTAAGAAAGCAATACAGTCCTTTTTGGGAAAGATCAATTTTGTACGTAAGTTTATATCAGATTTTGCCCAGATAGTTAAACCACTACAGGGAATGATAAAGAAAAATTCTACCTTCAAATGGAATAAGCTCGAAAAGGAAGCTTTCGACCAGATCAAGAAAGCTATAGCCGAAGCACCTTCCCTCCAGAGCCCAGATTTCGGCAGAGATTTTAGCCTGTATACTTTCGCTTCGGATTCGTCCTTAGCAGCTGTACTCACGCAAAAGGACAGGAATAATGATGAGCGCCCCATTTCATTCATGAGCACTGGTCTGCAAGGGGCTGAATTGAATTATCCCGAAATAAAAAAACAGGCCTATGCGGTATATAAAGCAGTCAAACATTTCAGACCATACATCCTAAAAAACCATGTCACGGTTTACGTTCCTCACCCGGCTGTCTGCTCACTGTTCATGCAGCAAGAGTTGGGCGAGAGACGAGGGAACTGGGTTGCGTGTATGCAAGAATACGACTTAGAGTTTAAGCCAGCACGCACAGTTAAAGGGCAAGGTCTATGCCAAATGGCTGCAGAGGCCGCAAGTTCCCAAAAGAGTGAAGAAGATAATTGGGAACAAGAAATTGATATGTACCAAACTGACGTCTTGCCTCAGGTAAGGAACCCTTCTTGGTACTCGGATATTTCAGGATATTTAGCACACGGTACATTGGACCCCGCTCTAAATGCCCGGCAAAAACGTGCAATCAGACTCAAAGCTGCGCCTTACCAGTTAATCCAAGGGAAGCTTTTCAGGAAACATTCTGATGGGGTCATGTTACGCTGCCTGGAGTATGATGAAGCTCAGAAGATCTTAATCGAACTGCATGATGGACCAGCAGGAGGTCATTTTGCCGGGGATACTACAGCCCATAAAATAATGCGAGCAGGTTATTATTGGCCAACTCTTTTCAGAGATGCTCACGCATATGTTCGGAAATGCGTTCAATGCCAGAAATTCGCAAACCGAGAAGCGCGCCCCGCCGCCCCTTTGTTGTCAGTAGCAGTAGAAGAACCTTTTCAACAATGGGGACTGGACGTCATTGGTGAGATTTTACCCCACTCGTCTAAGCAACACCGGTACATTCTAACGGCTACGGATTATTTCACCAGGTGGGTTGAAGCAGTACCGTTACACCAAATCAACGATCAGGAGGTAATGCAATTCGTCATTCATTCCATCATTACCAGGTTTGGCGTTCCAACTTCCTTGGTTTTTGATAATGCAACATATTTTTCGTCTTTTAAATTATATGATTTTGCTTTGGAAAATGGCATTGTTCTTAAACACTCTGCAAAGTACTATCCCCAAGGAAATGGTCTAGCGGAATCAACAAATAAAGATCTGATTCGCATCATTAAAAAGACCCTTCTGTCTCACCAACGCAACTGGCATAATGCTCTCCAAAATGCACTTTGGGCTGATCGTGTCACCCCTAAGTCCTCAATAGGCACCTCACCATATTTTCTCGTGTATGGGAAAGAAGCTGTCCTCCCTCCCAATTTGTCTCTTCCTGCTCTGCAGTTGTCTCAAGAGTGTCATGGTACCCCTTGCCCCGCCTTGCAAACCCGCATTGACACCCTGCTGAAATTAGAAGAGGAAAGGCAGAAAACCCGGGAGAAATTCGCCATCCACCAGAGTCGGATCAAGAAATGGTTCGATAAAAAGTTTGCAGGAGATAAAAAATTTGAAGTAGGAGATCTTGTCCTAAAGTGGGATAAAGCTCACGAAGAGAAAGGAAAACATGCCAAATTTCAAGCACTATGGATAGGCCCCTTTCAGGTTAAGGAAAAGGTGGGTCCCCATACTTTCCGATTGCAAACTCTGGAAGGAAAAGTCGAGGTCCTCCCGGTAAACGGGCATGACCTCAAATACTATTTTACTTGAGTAGCCCTCAAAGGGCTGTTTTCCCCCCTGTATCATAAAAGTCGCATTTTGTTCTATCAAAAAAAAATAAAAATAAAAAAAAATCTCTTTCTCTAACCCTACAAAGAAAACCTTGTCTAAGCTGCCCGCAACTGGCTCACTCCTTGAAGAGGTTCTATGTTGATGAAAGGCCCTTCCCACAAGACACGGGCAGTCAAAACTCGCTTGTAATGGGCACCTAAGGATAGTACACGGCCTTACTAGAGTCTTCAAGCATAAGGAACCACCTAGCGGCTTCGAAGGGTGCAGGCAGAGAAGGTCTTGCATAGCAGCAACCGGATCGTGAGGGGACAGGGCTAACTCAAGAGAATTGCAGGTCATCCGGGAAAAACCCGAGTCCTCATATGAGACCAGGAGCAACCTCTCTGCAAGCAAAATAAGTCGGGATCCCTCATCCGCCCAGGCAAAATATGCCCATCTAAATAAGTGCCACACGCACATTCTCAAATAAGTGCAATCGCACACAAATAAAGGGTAAAGGATTGAGAAAGGCTTCCTGCGCAGAGAGGTGTTGTAACGACTCCGCCGGGGTACTGACCAGGCTCGCTGGCAGTGGAGCAACGTTCATGACTCCTTAGGCAGTGACTCCGCCGGAGCCGAGAGGTTCGCTGGCAGCGGAGCAACACCATGAGGACGAAATAATTGTACCGGACCCTGCAGTTGTCCAAGGTTTCCCCGACCCTCTCGGTCCTGGAGCGTGAGGAATTAAAATTCGGTTGATCTGCACCCAATAAGCCAAAAGGCCAGGCAACTATGCGAGGTGGCAAAGGATGGAAGGTGTGAACTCTGAGGTAAAAGAACAAGCTAGTATTAGACCCCTCCCTCCTCCCTCATCGACCCTTCATCGGCAGAGACTCTGAATTCATCCAGTGAATCGCCATTTGTTGTAGCTCCTATAACACCCTCCAAAAATACAAAAAAAAATAACAACACGCACTTCAAAATTTTTGGAGCCCCTTTGAAACTAAAGAAGAAAAAAAGCCAAGTAAAGTTTTTAAGAGCAAGTCGCTAAGTCGCGGATCCATGATTTGCGACCCATGCGACCTATGCGACTCTGCGACCCTAAGGTCGCCAGGTCGCCAGGTCGCAAGAGTCGGAAGTCAGGCAATTTGCGACCTTGCGACCCAGCGACCCTAAGGTCGCAAGGTCGCAAGGTCGCAAACTATCAACTTGCGACCTCATTTATTGCTCGCACGTGCGACTCCTTTTTATAAGGGCAGGTCGCTAGGTCGCATTTGTGACTCACGGCGAAAATCGTGGAATTGCTCTGACAGGTCGACTGGCGCGTTTTCTTCCAGGTAAGTTGCCATTTCCTCCCTGTCTTTCCTTTCCCAGCATTTCTTGCTAAAATCTAGCCACCCCATGGTCTTAATTACTTGCTGGTGAGCAGATAGGTTTTCCGGTTGAGTTTTATTCCTGTTTTGGTTCCCATAAACCTCCGGGTCACCTGTGTCTTGCCCATTTCCTCATGGCTGTGCCTTATTTCAAGTTTAGACCCTTTCCAGCCGCGTATGTTTCCCGTTAGGGAGAGATTATCCGCGAAACCGCGCGCGCTCGAAACCCCTCGACAGGCTCAAGTGCGACCTGCGACCCAGCGACCCGGTCGCAAAGTCGCAAGGTCGCGCGCCCCCTTGTTAGCGACTCTGCGACCCTGTGACCTAGTCGCAAGGTCGCGAGGTCGCATGTAAGTTCTTTTGTAGATTAGCGACCCTGCGACCCCCCAGAGAACAGTTAATTAAACTCTGCATGTGTATATTGTATTTAGCCGTTATCATCATGTCTTTCTCATCCTGGGATTCTTTCTTGAATGCAACAGGTGAATTTAGAGCAGACACGATACCGGTCCTCTCCGACTCTAGCAATATGGCACCCCAGGTATCCTGAAGGAGAAGTAAGCAGGTGGTGGAGGAAGAGTCAGACACAGACATACAAACATCTCCTCCACCAATATACAGAGACACCCTTTGCACCTTCGCAAAGGAGGACAGCCTTAGGTGGTATGAAGTATACCGCGAGTTCGCCATACCAGAAGATGAGTTTCTAGAAGATCTCCCGGACCGAGAATTATATCTAAAGGTTAAGAAATCCAAATTGCACCTAGCAGGGTCACATCCCGCCATCTTTCCGTGCCCAGAAATGTTAGACTGGATCATACAGAAGACGGATCCTAAGAATTTCGCAATTCGAGATAGTGGAGGTAAAGCTTTTGCAACGTTGGAGAGCTCAAAAGCACAGGTCTACTACTCGCTCCCCAAACCAGAGGTAAACTTCACCCCGAGATGGTTTTCTGCAAATGAAGTGCCGATGGTTGATACAATCAGAAAATGGTGGGCGGAACCAGATAAATTTAAAATAAAAAAAGACCAGGAGTACCCGGTGGCCAATCTGAGGAAGGTGTATAAGTTAGTGGCCGCCATGCTGTGCAGAGTATACGGGCGTTCGGATGCCACCACTTTCAACGGAACATGGGCAACCATTATGGAACACGTAACAGTACATGGCACTCGGTTCAATTGGGCTGGTATATTAATGGGCTCCATGCACACAAATTTGGCTTCAGCTTTAGCCCCAGATGAGGGAGCGCCGTCAGAATTCTATATGGCTTCGTATCTATTAGATGCTGTTTGTGCCCAGCTGCATGTTGAGGGATGGCCACATAACTGGGACTCCGAACAGACCCGGGCAATCCATTTGCAGACCAAGGTATTCTGGGAATCCAGGTACAAGTCAGACATCGAGCAAATCTCTCATATATTCATTCCCTCCCTTTACGGGAAACTATTTGGTCAAGACACCCCCTGCATGTCTTGGCGAGCAATGGAGACACTAGGTCAGGTGGCACACTGGTTTCCATTCGCTGAATTCACAATCATCCGAGTATTTGGCTCATTCAAAGCACCACATGCTCTGCCTAAGTTTATTACCGATAAGGTGCTCATGTAGGAGGTATGTTCCCAGATGACCTTGGGCTTCTCCAATGTCCTTTCTAAAGGGAAGAAGAAACCTTGGCCCGCTCTACCTCTCACCATTGGTGCTTATACAGTCAAGGACTTCAGAGAAGTAGGGCGTGAAGGGGAAGAGATAAAAAGTTACCACTTCAGAAATCTGGATTGTCGAACTTATGACCCAGTCAGGATAGTTCCTGAGCATTGTAAAAGGGCCAATTTTAGATGGAGTTATCAGCATGTCGAGCGCCCAGCAGAGGACGAAAAAAGAAACTGGTACAACGCAGACAGGCATCTAGCTCCAGGGATCGACTCTGACCGAGAAGAAGAGGATCACCAGAATTTAGAAGATAGAAGCCATAAGCTTGGAGGCTCTTCTTCCTCCAAAGATAAGAGAACACAGACCAGTATGGCGCCTGACACCTCGGATCAGCAACAGGCAGCAGAAGCCCAAGCCAAGAAGGAAGAGGAGAAGAAAATGAAGGAGGATGAAGAGAAACGTAAGAAAGATGCCAGGACAGAGCGGAAAAAGAAAAAGGAAGAGGAAAAAGAAAGACAGGAAAAGGAGGCACAGGCAGCGGCAGAAAAAGCACTTAAGGAAGAACTCGACAAAGTCGAGCGTCAAAAGAAGGCAGAACAAGCCGCCGCGGCAGAGCGAAAGAGAAAAGCTGAAAAGGAAGCAGAGGCAGAGACAGAACGCAGGAAGAAGGAGGAACACGACAAGGCGGAAGCCGAGCACCGGCAAAAGGAGAAAGAAAAGGGTCAAACACAGGATGAGAAGGATGAGCTAATAGATGACATTGACATATCTCCCCTGGAGATTCCTTCAGGTGCCGCGAAAAGTACCCTCAATGTTGATGATTTTCCCGGGGAGCAAGAAGAAGAAGTCTTCGACCTGACCAGATTGACATTTGACCAATTCTCTTTCAAAATACGGCAAGAGAAAAGGAAATCCTTGGCGCAAAGCCATTCCGCCATATCTACGGTCGCCACTGGAAAGGACATAGTCCCAGATACAAGGACTAACCCTGTAATGATAGCGTCAGCAGGCACCGCTTTTGCCGCGACCACGGAGGAAAATGTCACTAGAATGAGCAGGGAGATTATTTCCCTACAGAACAGGCTAAAAGCAGCGGAGCAGGAGAAATCAAGACTAGAAAGTGAGATGCTACAGCTCCAAGGTAAGCCCGCCCAAGTGAATGAGGTCCCACTGGCGGTCAGGAAAGAGTGTGATGTGTTGGAAATGACCATGAGGCAAGTATATCAGGAAATGCTCACCCTAAAACAAACAGTGGTCCCGTTGGCAGAGGCACGAGAGGAAACCAAACAGAAGCACAAACAGCTCAGGGAAGCCTCGGTAGCTTTGGACAAAATGATGAATTGGACAGCGCAGTATCCGCAAGCTCCCGAACATGTGCCTAGGAAGGATTGGAGTCATACACAAGAAGCCAAAGTACAAATTCGGATGAATATGCAGTCCAAAGACAAGCTGGCCAAAGATTTGGACAAAGTGATGTCTGCATATAACCACCTGATCAGTGGTATTGACTCCATGAGCGCTCTTCATCACATTCCGTCATTAGGGGCACTGGATGAAACTAAAGACTGGGAACAGGTAGAGCAGGAAATTCAGTCTTTTCTGCAACCCGTGAGACAAGCTGCTGCCGCACCAGAATTCGAGGCATCACAAGAGAACCTAAATCGGTTGCTTGTCACTCCAGTACAAATCTATAACAAGCTTGCCTCCCTCTCAATCCTGATCTCTCAGAAGAAGGAGACTCTGGTACCGAATGCCCTAGAATGTATGCATCGAATAAAAGAGGAAACCCCTCTTGTCGCTCTTATAACAGCGGATTACCAGACTTGGCGAGATTTCCTCAAGGGCAAGAAAGTTGACGTTCCAGAAACCTCAATCACACAACCACCTCCATAGCTAAGCTTTTTCAGGCGCAAGTCACGACCGTCCCCAGGTCGCAGGTCGCACCGGCACACAGGTCGCAGGTCGCATTTGTCCCCCAGGTCGCAAGTCGCACCGGCGCCTAAGTCGCAGGTCGCAATCTTCTGGGTCGTAGGTCGCATGTTCGGCAAAGGTCGCAGGGAAGCTGAACCGTCGGGAAGTTGAAGCGTCAGAAAGCCTGAGGGCGTTTCTTGAAACTATAAATACCCCTGTGGGGCACATAGTTAAGGGCTTCTCTTTTTGGATTGAAAGGCAATATTGCATTGTAACTGAAAAATCATACTCTTGGCATATGTAATACAATACATGTTAAAACCCCTTTGATTGGATGATGTGTTTAGCTGTGAGAACACTGTGTGTATTCTGCGTACAGTTTCAGAATATCTTTTGATTAATGAATCTGTGTTATTAATAGTATCATTCATGCACCATAGCTATCTGTGATTGTGTTGATGATGCTCAAGTTTATTATTTACTCTTATGATGAATGTTAATGAACTGTTTTATTAGCGTTTCGTTATATCTTTCGGAAAGTTAAGGGATATTCTTGCCATAAAGAACTGTTTCTTTGGTGGTCAGATTATCCTGCATGCATACCCCATAGATGTGTTGCTAATGACACTTCCTGAGTGTATGCATTTTGCCTATTACCTTGCTACGCACAGTGTCATATATTGGTTTGATACATCAGTCATGTATTCTGTATCATGTAAATAAGTGTATGTTTGCAGTTTCAATCAGGTTGCTCGAGACCGAAGAGAAAGTCATTTAAGTGGTAGCC